>JAAEAF010014143.1:0-64107 GCA_011037195.1 Triatoma infestans
CAATAATGTCCTTTCCTATCCTCAAGGCACAATCCCCTTGAAATTCACCCTTAACGCCACAAGCGACGATCCTAGTATAATCAACATAGAGCAAGGTGTCAATTTCATAGAATTACCCATTAGAAATAAAGAACTAAAGTACGGATTAGTAAATGAAGATATAAAAATTAATGAGAAGTGTACCGTAAAAGAAGGACTGTATAATGTTAACAATAATAAAATTCTGTGTAAAGTTGAGTCCAAGGAAGTCATGGCCATTTGCCCTGAACCCATGGATGTCGACGAACCGCAGGAAACTAGTATAAACATACCGGACGTAGTAGTGACCAATTGTCCCGAAATGTCCGACAAACTTAGGTTAAGAGAAATAAAAAACGAAATCCCTAAACTAATAAGAACTGAGCACATGAACTCAGAGGAAAAGAATAAAATAATAGAATTAGTAAGAAACTACCCCCAGGTAATTAAAAGAGAGCACGACAAACTAAGCTGTACTGATTTACTGAAACATAAAATTCGAACCACTGACGAAAACCCAGTCTACACTCGAAACTATAGATACCCGGAAATCTATCGAAAGGACGTACAAACGGAAATTGACAAACTATTGGAAAACAAAGTAATACAACCCTCTAACTCCCCCTATAACAGCCCAATTTGGGTAGTACCGAAGAAACCGGACGCCTCAGGCAAAAAGAAGATACGAATGGTGATAGACTACCGCAAACTTAACAACAAGACGGTCGAAGACAAATTCCCCCTTCCTAACATTGAAGACTTATTCGGCAAAATAGGACGCGCGACATATTTCTCCGCCATTGACTTAGCTTCAGGGTTCCACCAAATTGAGATGGACCCCGACTCAGTTCCTAAGACAGCATTCTCCACAGAAAACGGACACTACGAATTCCTACGCATGCCTTTCGGGCTCAAGAACGCTCCCCCCACTTTCCAAAGAGCCATGAATTCCATCTTTTCCAGAATCCCTAACGTGTTAGTATATATGGACGACATTATAATATTCTCTGACAGCCTGGACGAACATATAAAACACCTTAAGACCGTTTTCGACAAACTCAGACAACACAATCTAAAAATTCAACTTGACAAGACGGAATTCTTCAAACGAGAACTTCTCTTCTTAGGACACATAATTTCCGACAAGGGTATACAACCTAACCCGGCCAAACTAGACGCTATTGCCAAATTTCCACTTCCCAAGACACAGAAACAAATCAAACAATTTCTCGGACTCACTGGCTACTACCGTAAGATGATTAAAAACTACGCTAAAATAGCTAGACCACTGACTCTCTCACTACGAAAGGACAGAGACATAGTAATCGACGACAGTTACACACAAGCCTTTGAAACCTTAAAATCCCTCCTACAGAACAGCCCTATCCTGCAATTGCCGAACTTTGATAAACCTTTCACCCTCACCACAGACGCCTCCAACTACGCAATAGGAGCCGTCCTATCCCAGAACATAGACGGAAAAGACCTTCCTATATCCTTTTGCCTCCCGCACCTTAAACAAACAGGAGGAGAATTACTCCACAATAGAAAAAGAACTATTAGCTATCGTATGGGCGTGCAAACATTTCAGACCCTACATATACGGACGTAAGTTTATCATACAAACTGACCACAAACCTCTACAGTGGCTACATAATCTAAAGGAACCAAACTCTAAACTTATCCGGTGGAAATTACAACTAGCCGACTTCGACTTTGACGTTAAGTACGTTCAAGGAAAGAGTAACGTGGTAGCAGACGCTCTATCACGAAACCCACCAGAGGAACAACACCTAAACGCCGTAGAAACCTCTTCTCCAGATCCAGAAGAAATCCTAAACGAATTCCTTTCTGCCCCTTCACCTGAAACCAGTGACGAAATCCTAGAAGACCTAGCACGAGTTCTAAACATTACTGACGAAGACGACAATGAGAGTTTGCAAACGCAGCACTCTCAAGAATCCTCTAACAGCCAAATTAAAATAGTGGACGACAAGGCCCGTTGTATTAACGTAGAAAAATTTCAAATTGTCCTGACCCGCGGTAACCCGGAGACGAAAATCCCAATAGACAGACCCTTCAACAAAACTAGATATAACTGGTACACGAGGTACCCTTACTCTAACGACATTGAAGAATACTGCCTAGAGTACTTCCAACCTAACCACACATACGGCGTCCTATGCTCACCCCCAATCGAAAACTCAATTGACGAACAAATCTACGACCAAATCTTTGCCCACCTGACAGACATAGCAAAAGAAAAGTTTCCTACGGTCAAACTCAAGCGGTACTACACCAAAAGACTCGACGTAACTGACACCTCAGAGCAGGAGGAAATAATCCTAAACCGACATGTAGGCAAGACCGTACATAGAGGTATTCATGAGGTTTACAACAACTTATCGCAGCGATACTACTGGCCCAAGATGTTAGAATTAATAACAAAAGTAATTAACAATTGTTCCCTGTGCAAGGAAGTCAAATACGAACGCAAACCAATTAGACAAGTTTACGAACTTACACCTACACCCTCTAAACCATTCGAAAAACTCCAAGGAGACATACTACACTACGACGGAAAGCAAATTTTCACTATGATAGACTGTTTTTCAAGAAAACTGTATGGTTATCTAATCAAAACGGCATCCGCAAATGAAATTGTCAATTCACTAGAAAACTACCTCAGCATATTCCCGTGCCCCAAAACGATTCAATTTGACAATGGTACGGAATTTAAAAATGGACTGGTAGAGAATTTCTTAAAATACAATAACATAGAAACACACTTCACGACCCCTAACCACTCAGACTCCAACGGACTGATAAACCGAGCACACTCAACCCTCATAGAAATTATGAACATAGTAAACAGACAAAAGAATTGCCCCATATACAAAACTCTAAGACTAGCTTTAATAGCGTACAACAACTCTATAAACTCTAACTTGACTATGACACCTAATGAAATTACTTTCGGGATACAGCCCAATACATACGCAGAAGACGAGTCAAAGAATATCATACATTCTACAGTAGTTTACATACATTCTAGAACAACGAGTCAAAGAATATCATGACGACAAGGAGTTAATAGCTCGCGTAATAAAAGAAAAAATTGATAAAGAGAAAGAGACCCGTACAAACAAACTAAACAAAACTAGGGAAAAAATCGAAATACCAGAGGGAGAAATATTTATTAGGGATAAGCAATACGGAAAAGCTAAACCCAAATTCAAAAGAGGAAATTATTCTAGGGAAACTAAATTAGCTACAGTACAAAAGAAATCTTTTAAAGTGCATCCTAATCTACTAAAAAGACCAAGGAAGTTCACACAACAAATTATCTCTGTTACAGACGCAGATAAAAACGATGACTCACACATTCCTACTGCCGATAACGATACTGCTGACGGCGGGGAATGTAGCTTCCAGCTTACAGATAACAGATCTGAGTCAGGGCCCGGGAATTCTAGCCGTGGCTCTTAACCCAGTTTACGTCATAGACAGATACTATACTTTTATACACGTTACTGACGTACAACTAATAGATATTGAATTAGATAAAATTTATCACATTATTGGCACTACCTATCAGCACAACCGGACAGCACAGATAAAATCACTCTTTAAATATTATCACTATCTTCGTAACAAACTAGACCATTTGACAGTTAATAAATCTCGGCCTAAACGCGGACTCATTAACGGCCTAGGCAAAGCCATTTCCTGGTTAACCGGAAACATGGACAGTGACGACAAGGAACGATACGACAAAGTCATCAACACTATTGAACGAAACGGTTTTCACCTCCAAAACAACCTAAGAACCCAAATGGCAATAAACAAGCGAGTAATTGAAGAGTTCAATCACGATATACAAATTATACGAACTAACAATGACAAAATGACAACCTTCTTCTCCAACCCTATAATTAGCCAGGTTGAAATAAATCAGCAATTCAATTCGATTCTCCTTAACCTGGTCCTTATCGCCAACCATATTGACGACATGGAAAACTCTCTGGATTTCTGTAGACTAAACACCATACATCCTAGCATTTTCTCCCTTAAAGATCTTGAGTCAACACAAAAAGCCCACAATATAACGTTCGTAACAGCAGACATCGAGGCACTTTGGCAATTAAGCAAGGTACGCTGCTCAATAAAAACCTGGAATATCTACTACTTCATTAGCGTTCCCCTAAAAACCTCTTCCTTCGAAACGTACTTCCTCTTATCCTACCCTGTAGAAAAAGACAACCACCTTATGACAATGCACGTCCATCCACCTTTGGTCCTACACCTCCAAGATGAGTTATTTACAGCCACCTGTGAGGATATCAACGGTGCAATGTACTGCCACAACAAGACCAGCGTCCAGAACGACTGCATTCGACAAATTATAACCAACATCAACCTCTCAGCTTGCAAGACAGTCTACACGTCAAGCGCGCCATTTATTAAGTATATCCCCCTCGTAGACCACTTCCTAACGTTCAGGACTAACAGGATCGTGGTAAGCAAAGACAGCCGTAACGACACCATATTTCTAACTAACACCAGCCTGGTAAAATTATCTAAGGACGAAACCCTACTGGACAGTAAAGCCATTCCTGTATATAAAGACTCAAAAAGTATATTGACTTCTACACAAGTATTCGCTCATACCAGCACGAACATATCCTTTGAGGATCTACACAAAATCAACCTCCGAATGGAACCGCTGGAACACCTGGAGGAGATACCCAGCAGTTCCGCAACTATCTACTACTACAGCATAATGGCGATAGCCCTCCTATTATTACTATGTTCCTCATGCTTTTACTATGTCTATAGAAGGAAACTGAATCCACAGCAAGGTGGAACCCAGCCACAAACCATGCCTCTACAGCAAGCACCAACCTCTGCCTACCCCGGACTCTCATGCCATTTGTCGCAGGAGCTCCAAACTTAAGGAGGGAGGAGTTATGACGCATCCATAGGAAAAGTATCAATGCCGAGTCAGCAGAGGCAGATTTCATATAAATACAGCCACCGACCAGCAGGCAGGCAGTTCTCAACTCACCACCAGACAGTTCACATCTAATTTCATATATATATAATCAATTGTGCAGTTATTATTATTATTGTTGTAATTTCTAATAAAACTCTTTTTTAAAAAGGCTAGTCAGGGTTCCTGTAACATAACTTCGATGAAAAATAGCAATTTCATGGTCTATTGGTTCAGGAATAACAGACTATTCGTAAAAATTACTCAGGATTCGCAACCTAATGAAGTTTTTAATGATGAAGATCTAAACAATATAACTAATCAAACTGATTTTTCTATATTCAATCATCCTACTATTACTCCAGATATTCCGGATATGTCCGATCAGGATGGACATGAAACAGAAGTTTCTGATACTTCTAGAGTTTCGGTCAAGATGAGGAAACTCAAGATAAGCTATTGGATCTGCTAAAACGTATACTTTTTTCGTCCCCCAAGTGCTTCTGGGCAACAGTCATCACCTCACACTCAATCAGCCTGAAAGAATCATCCTCCGAAATTCATCACAACTGGTAAATGAGATAGTAACTAATAAATCTGTTAATATAATTTTTCAAAATATAAATTGTATAAAATCTATTTTTGATATTGACGTTACAATTCAGTCTAAACTTGCTGATTCTGACATATGTTTTTCAGAGATTTGGTTATTTACTGAAATTGTAAATTTGCCTAAATATCTTATTAATTTTGACCTATTTGTCAGCCCCGCCATAAAAGAAAAGTCAAAGGGTCGCCCTAGTGGTGGACTAATAATACTAAGAAATAAAGCTGGTTTGTTTAGTGCAAATATTATTTACAATGATAACTCGTTACTTTTTGTCAAACTGAAAATTAGCAGCACATTTTTAATTATTGGCTTGATATATTGGAAACCAAACCAATTATATGACTCTTGTTCTTTGACTGTAGCAGATGTTCTTAATGAATTGCAAAATAAATATAAAAATGAACCAATTATTTTGGGTGGAGACTTTAATTCGCGTTTGGGAGAATTAGGTGAGTTGGACGGTGAGATTTTTGAAAATTCTTCATTGCACCCCTTAAGAAAATCACTAGATCTAGCGATACATAAAAGAGGAAATTGATTAACGGAAATAATGGAAGAAAACGGAATGTTTATTTTTAACGGGCGAAGTGTGTCAGACTCTCCCGCTCAGTTTACATATATAGGGCCCCAGGGGTGCAGCGTAATTGATCATATTTGGAGTAATTTTTGTGTAATTCCTTTTTATAATAATTTTGAAATTGTTTCTTTGTTTCCTGCACATGATCATGCTGCTTGTGTTTTGAATACAGATTTTCCTAGTTATGAAAGAAAAATCGCTTAATTACCTTGTAAAATTCTTCCCATACAAAGTAAATACATTTGGAATGATCTGCTAAAGGATTCCTTTGTTAAGTCAATGGAACAAACTAATTTAATTTACTTTCATAGTTCGGATCCACAAGAACTGTTCGCTAATACAAAATTAGCTATTTTACAATCTGCAGCCTCATTAAATTTTATTGAATATTCTCCAGCTACAAACTTACGACTAGTAAAACATCAGTGGTTTGATCGTGATTGTCTATTGGCCAAAAAATATGTGGCTAAGCTTTTAGTTAAATGTAAATAATTTAGTTTTGAGAAAGAAATTTTGGCACAATGTATAGAAGCCCGCAAAAACTATCGTAAGCTTTATAAGCTGAAGAAAAAGGAATTTTATGAAAATAAAATTAATAAAATCGCCAACACACATAATTCTAAAGAATTTTGGTCTGAAGTTCGTGAAACATATTCTAGAATAGCGGACAAACCTCAGGTTCCCTTGTCACTCTGGTTTGAGTATCTTAATAACTTTTATAAACCTTCCCTATCTTTGACTGATTTTCAAAATGTGTAACGCCGAACTGAAAACCCCAATTACATTAGCAGAGCTTCAATTAGCATTATTAAAATGTACACGAAACAAAACCCCAGGAAGAGACTCTGTACCGTATGAATACTTCTGTAATTTACCACCCTCTTGGGATCATTATATCATCAATATGTTTAACCAAATTTTTTCAAATGAAAATACACCACCAGATTGGTCTTTAATTAATTTGAAAACGCTACATAAAAGAGGGGATTACTTAGACCCCGCTAATTATCGAGGCATACCTCTCTTGAATACCCTCCCTAAGATTTTTTACATCAATTTTAGTAAATAGACTAGCTAAGTGGGCTGATGACTAACTAATAATCCCTGAAGAACAAAATGGGTTTAGGACCAACAGAGGTTGTCAGGACAATGTATTTACACTTTCTGCCATAATAAACATAAAAAAATTAATGCACAATGTTCCACTATTTGGTATTTTTATAGGTTTCAATCGGGCCTTCGATACCATAAACCACTCGCTGTTGTACTGATAACAACTGTAACAAACATTCTTAGTAAACTTCGAGCTAATTGTCATAAGCCCAGATTAAAATTACTGAATTCATCGGTAAAGTCTACACTTTTATTTTCCTCTGAAATGTGGGCATACAGATACGCTATTGATTTGGAATCCGTTCAATTAGTTTGCATGTCACTCTCTTGAGCCATTTTGAATTAACTTATCTACTAATGGGGGTGACCCTTTATGAACGCTATGAAAACTTATTGTCGCTTCTGTCTACCCAAAGCCCGCAAGGGGTATCAGTTGCATGCAGTTACCTGGGGAGTAGCGACCCCACGGGTTACCACAGCTCAGTACTCCATGCACTTCGACAGAACAGTACTCAATACACTTAAACTACGTACACTCTAGACTTCACAGACAAGGACAAATACACTACACAAACTAGGGTCTCCGTCCCTAGTTAATTGGGGTAAGCCAAGGGAGAAGGAAGGGATTAGCTCAGTGGTACAGCGCTGGACTAGCAACGCGGAGGTCCCTGGTTCGAATCCAGTATGCTGCTCTTAGATTTTCTCTTCCTAGGAGCCTCTACAACTCACTGTACGGTGATGAGCAGTGCTGTCTGTAGCTAGAGAACACATCTTGGAGGCCGGCAGTGCACTGTTAAGGCTCCGGGGGACACAATAGATCTTTCAGGTTGCAGTGCGATAATCCCCTACAGCAATATACATCTGCCCAAAGGATCGATTTAATTTATAATTTCATAACACAAGCTGTTAGATGTAGAAGTTTTGTACTTAATGAGTTGTAATTAATTTATTTTTGTAGTTTTGTATTTGCACCTATTGTGGTTATATTTTGGAGTTATCTTTTCTTTCTGTGTGAATATAAATAATTTTTATCTTTTGTAATAATATATAATACAATGTATACATAATAAGTTATATATATATATATATATACTAGGATTAAGATAAAGCAAAAATAGTATCTACTTTATCAATATAAACAAATGATATCATTTGTTTATATTGATAAAGTAAGATACTATTTTTGCTTTCTCTTAATCCTAGTAAAGAGGGAATATTGGAATCGTGTCAAATTTTCGATATCGAGTTTTCACCGGAAATATCCGTTTTGAGATCCCCTGAGTCCAAAAAAGTGGTTTTTAGTAAATGTGTGTGTGTGTGTGTGTGTGTGAGAGTGTGTGTGAAGAGCATGCTCAAAAACGAAAAACCGTAGAAAGTTGAAACTTGGTATTCCGTTTAGGTGGCTCATCTGCCAAAATTCCTCAACCGGAAGTACCACTTTACTAGTTTTTTTTTTTTTACTTTATTGAATTTTCCTCAAAAAGGGCTCCGACGATTTTCTTCAAACTTGGTACATTAACCACATATACAAAGGGCTACAACTTTTATTTGAAACATTTCTCCGGGAAAATTCATTTAAGGGCACTTCTCGGGGTAGGGTGGGGTTAGATTTTCATCTTAACTGCTATTTCAGTTTATTAAACAACTCTATCATCTAAATAATGTTAATTAGAATTGAATATGTTGTTGAAATTTCGAGTTTGAAAAAATCGGATAACCGGAAGTGCGTTTACTTTTCCACTTTACTAAATGATTTATTCTCTTTTTCGCAATTTTCTCAAAAATGGCTCCGACGATTTTCTTGAAACTTCGTATATAAACTAAACGAGCAATGATCTACAACTTTTATTTAAAACATTTCTCTGGGAAAATTCATTTAAGTGAACTTTTGGAAGAGTGGTGGGGTTACAGCTTCTTCTAAAGTGGTATCATAGTTGATTATACAATTCAATCATACAGATAAAATTAATTAGAAATATATAGAAACTATAAAATTTGTCAATTATAATTTTGAGAACTGAAGGTTGTGTGAGTGAGACACCAGATTTTTTTTTTTTGCTTTTATTTTACTGATATCTTATTATTTGTAACATTTTAATGTATTAGGTCAACTCTTTGTTTAAAGTATTTTGTACTATAAAACAATTATAAATAAATAAAAATAAATAATATGGAGTATCATAAACAAAGAGAGAGTTATAGATGGCACAATTCAAGAATGGAAGGATTTACCAGCTAATATCATCAATTTTTATTCAATTCAAACATTACAATAATATTTTGTTATTTAATAAATGAATATTAAATTAATACGAAATAATAAAAATGAAAAACTGGATGTCTCAACATATGTAGAGACCCCTGCATTTTCGAATGAACGGTGGGTTTAAATGAAAATAGAATGGTGGGTTTAAACCCTATATACAGGATGTCTCAGTTCCTAACGGCCAAAATCTGGGAATCAATTTATTTGAACTGTTTCAAATGCAACAAAAAATGTCTGGTAAAAATTTTTCGTAAAATCCTTCGTTCGGGAGATATTTCACATTTTGTGTTTTTCCAACTTTTTACTAACTTACCGTCTAAAATCGCTAAGAATTTCAGATGTGCTGAGGCTACAACAAATACGATCACACCATTCGAAAGAGCATATATTTCCTGTCTGAAAACATTTTTATCAATCTTCAGTGTCATTTAAAAAGTTGTCCAATATCAGAGTTCAAACATTCGAAAATTGAAATTGTCTATTTAAAAAAAAATACCTAAACTCCTTTGTCTAATGGACTGGTACATTGGTACAACATGAAAATAACATTATAATAGGGTGTGAAAATGATGATTGAATAAATGTTAGAAAACGCGGTTCAAATTGAAATTTTTTAAAATGGGAAGGGAATGAATCACAACTCGTAAATAAAAGAAGGGCTTCTATTATCACAAAAATTAAATCCGAAAGGTTCATATTAAAAAAGAAAATGTTTCTTCTTTATTTTTTTTAATATCAATATATCTTCTGAAAAAAAGAATAATTATATAAAAATTAAGTTTTATGTTTTTAGAGGAACTGCTGAGAGTCTCCCCTTCTTCTCGAATGCAAAGCTGACTTCGTCGAATTGAATTCACAGCCTTAAGAGCTAAACGGTATTTTTCCTGATTCTGTCACAGGCGTCTAATATCCAGTGTTGGATCTGATCTCGTTTTTCAATTTCTACTGACTAGACCTTCGATTTTAATATTCCCCAGAGAAAAAATCTAATAGTGTCAAGTACGGGCTGCCACCTTACGGGACCTTACCAGCCTATCAATCTATCCTCATAATTTTGTTCAATCCACTGCTCCATTTTACGAGGATAGCTGGATAGGTAGGTATGGTTCCGTAAGGTAACCGCCCGGACTTGGCATTATTAGATTTTTTCCTCTGGGGAATATTAAAATCAGAGATCTATTCTGTAGACGTTTTTTAACATTTAATCATCATTTTCAAACCTATTTACAAAGTTATGTTCATATATCTGGTTATACCAATGTACTGGCCATTAGACGAAGAAGTTTTTGTGAAATTTGACGAGTTGTAGGCATTTTTTTTTTAAATCAGTAAATATACAAAATTGTTCACAATTGTTCATCAATTTTTGAAATTTTCAAATTTTTGAACTGATATTGGACAACTTTTTAAGTGACACTGAAGATTGAACCATATTTTCAGACAGGAAATATAATGCTCTTTCGAATGGTGGGATTGTATTTGTTTTAGCCTCAGCACAGCTGAAGTTAATAGCGATTTTATACGGTAAGATAGTAAAAAATTGGAAAAAACACAAAATGGGTGTTGCAATCGTGTCAAATTTTCGATATCGAGTTTTCACTCTATGTCTCTATGTCCCGAATGAAGAATATTTCGAAAAATATTTACTAGACATTTTTTGTTGCATTTGAACTGTACAATTGATTCCCAGAGTTTGGCCATTAGGAACTGAGACACCCTGTACAGTCCTTTTGAAGTGCTGCTGTTTGAAAGTGCTACTGGATTCTGTTTGAAAAAATCTAGTGTGGAACAGATAAAAATTTCCTTCAAAGTTCAACATATAACCAAATATTTAATTGTCTTTAATAACAAAAGTATTTACGTTTTCAACCTACAATTCAAAAATAGTTTGTTTACTCATCTTCCAAGCTTACTCCTCGAAATACAGGCTATCATTTTCTACTTGAACCTATCTGTGAGCCAATTCCTTGCCCTGTCATACCCTGGAGCTATCTTTGGAGGTAATAAACTCCAGACATCCCGTTTTCACCTCCTCCGTATTTGTAAATTTTTTACTAAGTAAAATTGGGCCATAGAGCGGAAGAGATAGTTATTAGAGGGTGCCAAATCTGGATTATAAGATGTGTGAGAGAGGAGCTAAAAATTCAAACCTTTGATTATTGAGAACGTTGGCTTTGGAGGAGTACAATTTTTTTCAATTAACTTAAGAGGAACTTCTTGTAGCCAAAACGGAGTGTGTGCGTCTTAGCTGAGTAGAGTAGAGTTCGAATGTATCGCATGATCGTCAAGAACTAGTTCAAAATGAATGACGCCCTCTTAGATCCGCCACACATACAGCATCACTTTTTTCTCAAATCTTTCTCTTTGGGGGACGGTACAGTTGGTTTGACTTGATCTAATCCATTCTTTTTGTTTGTTCGTTGTCGAAATAAACGCATTTTTCATCGCAAGTAATAATTCGTTTGATAAAACGAAAAATCAGTCGAGTTTTGAAGAAGGGTTTTACAGACTTCTATTCGGCGTGAGGCTTATACTTCTCAGTTTTCCCAACCATCTTAAATCAAGTTACTCTGAAACAACATTCAAACAAGATTAATCAATCTTGATGTAATTGGTATACCAAGTTTAAAGAAAACCCTTGAAGACATTGGACAATTTCCCAGTAGACAAAAAATTCAATAAAGTCGTACATCCGTCACCGATTCTTCTTCGTACACCGATTTTCTTCAAACTGAGAATTTTGGCAAACAATTCTCGGCAATTAAATTTTACTATGTCAAATACAGCGGTAGTAAAGAACATCAAATATTAAATTTGCTAACAAAATACAGACATAATAACTACTTTTTTCGCAATAGAACGTTCCTTAAATTATCGCACTTGTCTTGAAAGTTGAAGGTAACTGATCTTTTCGGCAAAATATAGGACTTGAACTAAATTATTGGAGTAGTGAAATATCAAAGACCAATGAACAGGAAAACTGAGTGAAATTCTAACTTTTCCTTAACAGCTGAAAAGATTAAAACGTCTTTGATTTGAAATTCATAAGCTTACTACAGTTATTTGTTCCAAATTTAAATCTTAAAAAAAAAAAATATTTACTTTAACATATAAACATAAAATAAACACATATAACATAAAATAAAAACATTCAATTTGTAAAGACTGGTGTGCAGTGAATGTTAAATTGCAGTTTAGTCCGCTAGATAGCATAGAGATTGCTGCGAGTAACTTGCTTTCTACATGATTCTATTTAAAGTAATAATAAAAGAAATTGTCTTTATTTACTTTGTCCATTACACTTTTCAAGAAAACGTTTTTTCTCCATTATAAAGACGAATAAGATTTCCTTATTTTTTTTGTTTATTTTTAACAATCATCCCTTATGTTGTAATAATAATAGTTTCATAGTTCTTAATTTGATACATTAAGAAATTCCACAGTTTTGATTGAATCAGGATTATTATAAATATCAGGATTAGTATAAAAAGAAATTAAGTTTTATCTTTGTTAAATACTAATTTTGTAATAGAAATGTAGGTATATACCAAAATTATAACAATTTGATTACTGTCAGTTTTCGCCACGTCGATGAGATCTAATAGGAACTAGTTAGAAAGAGGTTATTGATTGTATAACATTTTTTCAACTATTCTCTATAATTATTAATATGAATGAGAATACATGAACATCTTCCCATTAATCAAGATGAAAAACCATCTTATTTTCAAATTTCTAATGAGAAGAAGACAGTTATCAACTTTTACCGAGAAATGAAGCAATTCAACTACATCTTTGAAATCATTCTTCTTCTGTCTTTTATTTTTTGTTTCCTTCTTTTAGGAAATTTGCAGCCATGTTAAATTTTCCACTTCTATTAAATCTCTGATATTTTCGACTCTACAATCATTTTTACAATTATTAATTTGAATTAATATCAAAGGCCCTGAAAATGGATGGCGCTGTAGCGTCGTGCCTATACTCTGCCATCAATGACAAAGGTAGTTAATAAGCTGTGTGTTAATTAATGTTGTAGTTTTTTAAATTGCGATGTTGTTAAATTTATAGCTTGTTTCATGCTACTATTATGTCTTGACGAGTAAGAGGGTCGCGGCGATGAGCGCAGAAGGGTCTGGGCGAGAGCCCGCCTGGAGCCGTCGCTGGGGCAGATCTTGGTGGTAGTAGCAAATTAAATTAATGTCGATAATAATTTAATAAAATTAAATTTTTTCGATAAAGTAAAATTTTTATACAAATAGTAACTGAAGTAAACAATCCTGTAATAATGTTAGTGTTTATAACAGAGAGTTCATGGGAATAGTAACAAACATTTGACTACACAGTGTATATAAAAATTATCAATATGACAAGGATATATCCCAGTTCAAACAGATAATTAATAAATTTTTTTTTTTTAATGTGTTTCCCATAGTTACTGGGTTGCTTACCTCTAACTATTGCTCACCTGTAATAACCAGTCTTTCCATATTCAACCCTTGAACTAAGCTAGTTACGATATAAATTCCTATTTTTCAGCTTTAGCTTTTATAGCTTCTATTTGTATTCAGTCATAATTGAAGTCCAGCAAACAGGAATATCTATAGGATGGAAGTGGAAGTGGTTGTGAAGTGCAGAAGATGTGTTGTGTACACTTGTTGGCATATCGGCCTGGTGATTTCTGGTAAACTGTTCTGGTTATATTTCTGTAGGGTGCAAGATCATTTCGAACTTTATTTGGTTGCATCATCAGAGTTGTCTCGTCAAATATTGTAGTTTTTAATTAAAAAAGAAGAAAAAGATAACTTTTTCCAAAATAAAATTCTGAATTCTATTAGAGTGGGGAAATGTTTACATATAAAAGTTTTATTAAGATTTTTTTTCTACAAATAGCTCAATATTACGAGTATTAAACTTTAGATTATGCAAGATATAATACGTGTTTGATTTAGACGACTTTCATACTATTATCCATTACACATAACTACCATATTAAAATGTTTAATTTAAATTTATTTAATTAAATTTTAAATAATTTATTATTTATTTATTTTGCAATATTATATAGTATGCACTTAAATGCGAACACTGATACGGAATTGAAATTATTTTAGTGTCTAATAGTTTATTTTTATATCTTGTTTCATTTAAACAAGTTTTATTTATTTTTTTCTTATTAGTCTGTTTATTATTTAATGTAGTTCCTATAAAGTTGAATAAATAAACAAATACTTTTAATTTATTCAAATTCTTTCTTTTAAACAGTTGTTTTATTTAATCTTTTGTTGTAATTATAGTTTTATATATGCTAAGCATATAGATCAGTATTTATAGATCGCAGTTAAATGTATAGTATATACTGGACTATTTTGTGCCCAAAATTGTGGGCTTAGAATTTTATTGCATGTCGTTCTATTGGAAGATCGACTCGGAAACTGTTTCTTAATCTTCTAAAATTTGGGTTTTCCTCTCCTACACATTTGGGGCGAAACTTGTTGCTTAGAATGATAACATAAGAGTTGCTTTGTTTTGGTTAAGCTAATGACACAGCAATGTGGTGGTGAAATGACTGATGCTGTGAGTTTTCACTTCACATGTAAAACAATTAAATCTCTTGGGCAAAATGATTCTACATATGTTAAGGAAGGTTCTTAATGCGTCCTTCTATAATCTAGCAAATGGCAATCTCATTTTTGATGAAAAGCAGTCACGGTTCTCTTCCTGATGGAATACAATCGGTCTGACCAAGCATGGTGAGAAAACACGTTAGCAAAGGCCAGAATCAAATGGTATTGGAAGAGAACAAAAGGAAAGCGGCATGCTTACAACAAACATTCTCTAATAAAATTTGTTATCTGGTAGGCCTTGGCCCTTGGGTTTTGTTTAGTTTCGGAATTTCAAACAACTTTCGGAAATACTCAAAAATACTTGAAATTAAACTTATTGTTTAATTTTTTTATACAGTTGGAAACCTATAGTTCCGACCACCACGAACCCCCTTGAGCTGCCACCGCAACCAATTCCGGTTCCAAATTATATTGTTAAATAAATTTTGCTTAATTTCACATACAGACAACTGTTTGTAATTTCACTTCTGATTTGTCCATTGTTGGGAAGAATGAGTCATATAAAAGTAATGGCGATTTTTAAGAAATGCCAAATTTATTTTCATTAATAAAACATTCTCCAACCTTCAAAAATGTTAAAATGTAAAAATCTGGAAGCCGCAAGAGATCACCGCTATAAAATGAATAACAATTTACATGTTCATAAGTTATAGTCAATTATTATAGGATGTATTAATAAAAATCTTGATTGCACAAAACGCCGGTGTATTTAGAAAACTGGTTTTGCAGTAAATCATATTTGTTAAACACATCATTGGGTATATAATGAAGTTATTTGTCTGTAGTCATGTGGACTGCACACTTGATGGTTCCTCCTACTGCTTAATTCTGTATCGTGTACAGATACCTTTCTTCCACATTCATTACTCCACCTCTTACACACTGTTGGTGGTCCTATTTACTCTCTCTCTTTCTCTTACAGTACTGAAGAACGAGAGAAGTAATGTGTAAATAACGTTTTTTCAGATAATATTTGTTTAATTATTGTGGTCATTACTTCTTGAGAAATTTAACACAGATCTACATCAGAATCTTATTACAATTTTTTTCTTTAGGGCGGTTTTGGTTATGTTAAACTATGAAAAAAATCTGAGGATAGTAATCAAGGAATAAAAAAGTCTACATTTAAACAAAAACAGCAGTAATTCTTTCTGATCAACACATTATGTTTTTTGGAAATGGAAAGTAAAGTTTTGTGTAAATGCCCGAAATTTAACAAAACTGCGACTAAGATAAAGTAGGTTTTCCTGTTTTTCTATTACAGAAGCTAGTGCCGGACCCGAAGGATTTATGAATTTTACTGAATTATGGCATTTTTTGTGTAACTACTTTTTTTTTGTGGCTTGGGTGTTTTATTAAAAACTCCTTTATTGCTATCTGCTGTTGAATATTTGTATAGATCCGCAATGTTGGATAACATCTGGTAATATGTCCGTCGTAGCAAGCATATTTCTTATATTCCTGACCGGTTTCGGATTTTTATCCATCGTCAGAGCAAATTTATTGTTCACAAACATGAACACAATTTTTCTGTTACACTCAACACTTGTTGGTTCGTTGATTATATATATGTGCGGGAGGTTATAAGGTTATGTTACCATAAGTGTGTGTGTTTAATGACAAAATGGAATTATTATAAATTATAATTAGACATTAGAAAATAGTGTGTAATAAATAACATGTTTTGAAGGATACTTTATAACTAAATTTTAATAGTGGTGTTAAGTATGCTCAGTGTTTTATCAAGTCATTTTTATTAGGCTTAACACCACTATTAAAATTTAGTTATAAAGTATCCTTCAAAACATGCTGTTTATTATACACTATTTTCTAATGTCTAATCATAATTTACTATTTTGTCATTAAAAACACACACACACAGAGTAATATAACCTTATAACCTTCCCATATATATACATATAAGAAATGGTATATATATGGTTGGTATATATATACCAACCAACAAACCAACAAGTGTCGAGTGTGAACCATTGAGTTGAAGTGAACTCTCTGCACGAAATTGATAGATTTACTCTGACGATGGATGAAAATCCAGAATTGGTCAGGAATATATGAAATATGCATGCTAAGACGGATAAAGTACCAGATTGCTATCTACTTTTTGCTTTCTGTCATTGCTGTTAAGAAAGAATTACGATCAAACATTCGTATTAAGTTTTCACCGGTTTTTTGTTCCCGTAGGTATGAAAAAATATTTTTAACTTTAGCATATGGTCGGCCTCTCTTTCTGTGTTTATATGAGAACAAAAATTTCAAAAATCAACTTAATGTATCTCAAATTTGATATTCCGTTAGATCCGACCTTCAATAACGTCAAACGGACTTTTATTTTTTAATTTTTGACATTAGCTTTCGCCATCAGCCATAAAATCATGCAAAATAGCGAACCATCATAACTGTGAGATATCCAGCACCGGTGGTTGTTGCTACAACCACATACCACATACTTATTGTAATTGTGTCAAATTTTCGATATCGAGTTTTCACCGGAAATATCCGGTTTGAGGCCCGCTGAGTCCAAAAAAGTGGTTTTTAGCAAATGGTCAGTGTATGTATGCGAACAGCATAGCTCAAAAACGAAAAACTGCAGAAAGTTGAAACTTGATATTCCGCTTAGTATCACTATGGGATCTGACAGTATGTTATCTGTCAAAATTCCTCAACCGGAAGTACCACTTTACTAGTTTTTTTTTTAATACTCTTTTTGAGTTTTTCTCACAAAAACGGCTCCGACGATTTTCTTCAAACATGTATATCAACCACACATACAACGAGCTACAACTTTTATTTGAAATCTTCTCTGGGAAAATTCACTTAAGGGCAGTTATGGGGGAGGAGTGGGGTTAGGTTTTCATCTACATTGCTATTTCTGTTTATAGACAATTCTGTCACCTACATAATGTTAATTAGAATTGAATATGTTGTTGAAATCCGAGTTTGAAAGAAATCGGATAACCGGAAGTGCATTTACTTTACCACTTTACTAAAGGATTTTTTTCACTTTTTCGCAATTTTTTCAAAAATGGCTCCGACGATTTTCTTGAAACTTCGTATATAAAATAAACATACAATGATCTACAACTTTTATTTAAAACATTTCTCTGGGAAAATTCATTTAAGGGCAGTTATTGCGGGATGGGTGGGGTAATGTTTTTCTCTAAAGTGCCATCACAGTTGATTATACAATTCTATCATCTAAACAAAATTAATTAGACATAAATAGATGGCCAAAATTCCGAGTTTCAAGGAAATTAGTAAACCGGAAGTGCGCTTTTACTGAACAGGTTTTTTAGTTTTCGACGAATTTCATTAAATTTGGCACACAAATATAAAATTTGTCTATTATAATTTTGTGAACTGGAGTAAGAGAAAGTTGCGTGAGTGTTTTACACCAGATTTTTTTTTTTAACATTCACAGGAAAAGTGATTTGAGGGGAATCCTGAGGAAGCGATGAATTCTACCCTCTAAGGTGCTCTTTCAAATCATACGTTTCTGCTACCTGTATAAATCTAAAGCGAATTAAATATAATGTATTAAATAAGTACAACACATGAAATTGTGTGCTAGATGCTGTAAAAATTTTAAGAGGCACACAAACAGAAATGTCTGACTACAGCTCAAATGTTCTGGCAACGATATAAAAATGTAGATGATTTGTTACTAAAGCACCATTGCGGATGAAGTCCGAATTTCATCCTCAAACGATGAGACAAAACAACAATCGATGCAATGGTGGCACTCATCTTCAAACTTCGAAAGAAAAGAAGTTTAATTCCAAGCACTACCAGCATGAAAAATCATGACCACATTTTGCAGGACAGGAAGCTTGCTTGTTGAGTTTTTTGAAAGTAGGAAGAGCATTTATACATTAGAATACGCCCTAGCTTATTGTGTCAGTCTAAGAAAACTTGGATGGGCTATCAAAATCAAAAGTCGGAATCGGCTTTTGTACGATTATGCTCAACTGCACATTGCAACTCGAACAGGCACTCTCTCTGGCGAGATAACCAAGGAAATGTCTGAATGCTTACGATTTATTAAAAATATACTTTCAGAGATATTTTAATTTTATTTAAATTGATTTCAAGAAATTCTATGAGAAGATAGAACGATAGTTTTTAAGAACTATTGCGAATGGATCCCCCACTTACAGTCATTAAAACAAATTATATCTAGTAAGTATTCCGAGCTGGAATAATAAAATTTGTCACTTAAAACTGGAGAATGATTTTTTAAATTAGTAAATTTCTACAAAAAAATAAATGAAAAATAAATCAGGAATTGTCTTAAAATTTAAGAGATACCGTCAGTATTCAAACATAGATTTGTTTGTGGGCAGGCACACTGAACATCTGTTTCAAATGTACGAGTATGTTATTTCTTTGTCCAAAATAAGATTTTATTTCGTTTTAAACACAAATAAATATTTTATTATATACATTTTTACTTTCTCTTACAATTGTATATGCTTATAATAGACTCCTCCTCAAACCTGAGCTCTATTAATATTCATTTACTTCATAAAAACTCTAAATAAAACAAAATTGCTAAATTGAAGAGATCGAATATTAAGATAAATATTAAAAGTTGTTATTAAATTCGAAATATTTTTGAGAGCGATACAGAAAGTGTACGAAAGGCGGCCATTAACCAAAGATCTTTCTTTCTCTACTAGAATATAATGGGTTCACTTAGTGGTCTGTATCTTAGCAATCATCAGCGCCAAGTTGCCGCAGGCGTTTTCTTCCTATTTTACTAGTTAGTTATAGCAATCACATACAACCAGTTCAGCAAGAATTGAAAAAGGCCTTTACACTCAACTTGATTCTACTTTAACAAAAAAAGTTTTTCTCATTATTTTTTAATTTATTATAATAAAAAGAACTATTTTCGGAAAATCACTTTTATATAAAATCGAATCAACTGCTGTCACTATGTTTACTGAAAAAAAAAAACAACTTCAATTTCTGTAAATTTAGTGAAAAACCTACATTACTTTTCTTTTTTGTAATGTACAGGTGGAACAAAAAATGATAAAATAAATAACAATTTGAGGATAATATTTTTTTGTTTAATTAACGAAAATAGAGAGGCAAGATTAACTCAGTGGTAGCGCAGTGAACTGTTATCCCGGAGGATCCAGATATGCTACCCTTAGATTTTCTCGCCCTAGAAAACCTCTGCAGCTCACAGTCTTGTGGTAGGCAGTGTTGTCTTTAACAAGAAGGACACTGCTCGGAGCCAGCAATATACTGAGAAGGTCCGGGTACCAATGATCTCAGATGAGATTGGATAACTAGCCAAAATCAACATGGCAGGCCTCCTATAGGTATTTGAAATGTAATTGGTGACGTGTTGTTTAGTAGTAGTAGTTGGTGTAGCACGTGGGATTAGTAAAAGGGCTTGTGAGTTTATATGTTTAAGAGAGAAGTATTAGTAATAATCAAGAGAGCACCACTGTTTTTTAAATAAATATATTATTCTCTAAGCAAATTTAAGTACTTTACAATATCACAACTGTATCTTAATAAATCAGATGTTTATCTAAAATAAAGGCAAATCACTATCACTGGCACTGAGTTTAAGAGAGCGATTCCTGAAGCAAGTGTTCTGGCTTGAATGTCTAGTCCAGACTGTCTTGAAGGAATGTCTTCTAATTGTTCGTTCAAAACTTCCCCTGTGAGAAGAAGGGGTAGACAATGCTATCAAGTTCATGAACTCTAAAAGACAATAGTGGTCTTCTACCTGAATAGTCCTTTTGCAAGGGGATGTCACATTTTCTTCATAATTTTGATTTTTTCAAGTTAAATATATTTTTATATTTCTTGCATCCATCACATATTGTATGAATGTTGGTAGATGTCAGTGTAAGTGTTGTTCTGTTGTTAAACTGGAATACCCGTATAGTTGCTAGGATCTCCTAAAGAACTGGCTAATCTATTTCCACCTATGAGGATATCGGCAGCATTGTACTAATAGGCATTAATATTAAGGATTATGGTATCCCCAATCCCATCACTTTAACCAACCACGATTCTGTAAAGCGTTTTCTACATAAAGTTTAAAGGTGTTAGTTTTTCTACTTTCTGAAGTTGTAATCGCAGCCAAGCAAGCCTTCCCACTAACAGATTACATTATCTTTTACCGTTACGATACCGTTTTCTCATTGTCTACTAATCCTACTAAGGCCCATCACTGGATGGTACGCTTTTTAAGTCTGGAATATGGTAAGTAATGATGGGTATTGGAATACTTATAAAGTCTAAAACCTAAAAATTCTAAGAGATAAAAGAAAGATGTCCCATCTTTTAGATGTCAGGATTTGTACATGTTATGAACTAAAGTTGGCCTGTGGGTATGCCAAGCCCAATTGCTGAACTACTTTGCAAGTCCTATGAGTATATTGTGAGTGTTTGGAAATGTTTGTGTAATTATTAGTCTGTTGTTCCCTGGGATACCCGCAGAGACGCGAAATTCTGGCTGAGCTGGCCAATCTACTTCCGTCCAAAGAGAAATGTGGCCTTTTTTTTTGTTTACTAATAATGTTATACTATGTTTAGTGTTTATTTCTTCCTAAAATACTTCCTAATTAGAAATAATATAATAATGGTTGTTGTAGTTGGATCCGCAGAGCTGGAAAGCATCAGAGACATTTTCCGTGGTAGCCTACTTCATTTTGTGGTCATCGACGTCTTTCAGGCGTTCACCCATCATCAGATGTTTTTTATCAAAACAGTGTATACTTGATATAATATTTAGTTGAGTGTATATCAACTAAATTTGCTTTGTAAACTGTTTTGACAAAAACATACTGATGATGATGGATGGGCGAACGCCCGAAATCGCGATGACCACAAAAAGAACCAGGCTATCACGGAAAATATCTCTGGAAATATAGTAATCCTTTCCGAACGGCAATTTTAAGAGATTATTTTTTATAATAGAGAATTTTTTAACAGCAATTGATCTTTCTTTTATTAAGTTCTGCGCAGTAAATAATAATATAAACTTCCATTTTGAAGAATTATTTCGGAATGTACAATGTTTTATTAAAGATGCGGGACATCAAAAGTTTTCCAAATCAATTTCTTATTTACATAATATATATATTACATAAGAATATAATTATGTACTAACAATAAATTATTTCAGCTGAAAGTTGTCTCTGTGGGCGGACTACTTTTAATTTTATATTCAACCCATGTAAAACATCTGTTTCAAATTTATATTTAATCTTACTCCAATATATAAACTTTTCCTTTGAACCTATATCATTTTTAGAATTTATTTTATAAAAAAAGAAAATCTAATTTTCTTTTTTTTTTCAGTTTCATTTACTCCTTCCTAGTACGAGGAAATATTCGTTCGTGTCAAATTTTTGCTATTGAGTTTTCACCGGATATAATTATTTATTTAAGTAGGAAAAAATGGTTTTTGGAATGTGTGTGTCTGTCTGATTATTTGAAAAAAAAAAAAATCTTAAAAAATGAAAAAATCGCAGGAATCTCAAACTTAGTACTTGGTTTAAAAGTACTACCATCGCATTTCTGACACGAAGAATTCGGGCAAAATCCATCAACCGGAAGTATTACTTTACTTACATTAAATTTTTCAAATTTTCGCAAAATTTCTTCGAAAATGGCTCCAATGATTTTCTTTAAACTTCGTATACTATCTACATATCTAAAATATCTATCACTTTTATTTGAAATATTTTTCTCGATTTTTTTTTTTTTTTTTTGAGGGTTCTGAAGGAACAGTGGCATTAAGCTTCCTAATAGACTTCAGTAAAATGTATAGTTGTACTACCTATATAGCGACCTCTACACGGTCAATATTATTGTCAATATCAGTATTGACAATATAACCATCAATACTCGTGCTAATCAAACAATACTTCATTACCTTACACGATCAACATTATTGAAGTAACGAAGTTTGTGATTGGTTAGCACGAGTATTGATGGTAATATCGTCAATACTGATATTGACAATAATATTGACCGTGTAGAGGCCGCTTATGATATTGTAACGCAGCCAGTGGTTCCATCTAGGAGAGAAGGCAGGTACCTAAGGTTCTCTTAGTGGCCGCAGGCAGCGCTGGCGGCGCTCTAGTTCTCTCTGGAATAATTCAGAAGAGTCTAGAAGGTTCTCTACCGGTATAAATTGAGGGACCACAGAGAGTTGAGAGAGTTTTTCCAGTTACAAACGAAGTCACTAGTTTGTGAAAAGTGTATAAAAAGTGAACAAAGTGAACTTTTGTGGTTTAAACTGTGAAGTAATTATTACTAAGTGCTGTATTTTGTAATTTATTGTGTATAACAATAAATTGATGTTTTCTTTATTGAAGTTTAAAGTATTTTATCTATACGAACCCACTTAAAACTAGTTGCAGTAGCTAGTTTAGAGGGAAAAACGTTACAATACTAATAAACCCTGGTGGAATTAGCATTGATAGAATTCCAGATTTGAATAAAATCGGAAATGAAACTTATTCAATAAGTTTGGAGTTGGGGGGGGGGAAGTAATTTTCTCGAAAACGACTATATACGATTTCCTTCAAAATTGAAATGTTAACTGTACAGATTAAAAATATCACATTTTCAGAAAAAAATTAATTTTAAATAATTCTGCGAAATTTATGATGGTAAATTGCAAATATTGTGATTTTGAACATAAAGATAACTAAAACAATATCTTGTTTATTCTTAAAACTTAATTTCTTGTTAATTTGTGGCCTGAGAGAATCTTATTCCTTATTTGTCTTAAAAGTAGAGTAAACAAAAGAAAGAGGAAGAATGATGGGTTGGGAACAGGAAAAACTATGGAGTCTTACGATTTTTTTGTTTGTTTGTTTTGTTTTAAATTATAAGTTTTTTGTAATCATTATAAAACTGATTACAATGTTTTAAAATTTGGAAAATTCAAAAATTTATATTTTTATCAAACTGGAGCGATTTATTAAAACACTGAAAATAATTGAGTAATAATTCAGGATGCGGATATTTGTAGAAATTTGCGTTTCAGAAATTCAAAACCAAGTTCTTGGTTCTTTATTCCTTAGAATAAATGAAATCCAAACTTTGTTTTTTTAGGAGAATTCATTTAAATTATATGAGATTTGAAGTTTAAATAAGTTCAAATGTTTATTCAAAGAAAAGTTTTTTTAAAAATTAGTTTTAGGAAAAGAGACATAAACATATCAAACAAATGATTGCAACAAAGAAAGCATAATAACTTGTACCAATTTCGTAGTGTTTCATTGAAGCCTTAATACAAAAAAAGGTATTCAGATCAGAATTATTCCAATGTTAAGTACCAAAATAAATAAAAAAGTTATTAATGAAAGTTTTCAAGAGAACTGGATTTAAATAATTGTTTACTGATGAAGTTCAACCTCAAATTATTCTATTAAACAAAAACTTATTTACACACTTTGTTGACGGCGTCATTTATCAAAGTATTCCTTTAATAACCTAGCTAGTAATAAAAATAGGGCATCTCAGAAAGTTGATTACACCTACGGACTTATGGACCATTAATTACCTTGTCAGAATTTTAAATATTATCTTTTCTCTTTTATTTCATATTTCTTTTGTCATAGTATATAGTACAATGTCTGTTCTATACACTACTGTCATGATTATTATAAAATTATTTTAATGACAATATTCTTGTTGTTATTGTTACAACATAATGGATTCATTACAATTATATTCCATATAATTAATTAGATTCATGTCAATCAAAGAGTCAAGAATTGTTAGCTTTTAATTCTTATGTTTTACTATGATATTTTCTGAAATTATTCAGAAACTTCGAAGTTAATCAAATCTGTTAAAATCAACCCAGCATTTTTATTATTTGAGGGATCTAACGCAGTGCGACCTGAAAGAGCTCTTGTGCCACAGAGCCGTCTCAGTGCTCTGCCGTCCTACAGGCGAATATATTTTCATGTAAATGAGTTTTCCCAAAGAAGAAAAAAAAATCTAAGGGAGTACTGCCTGGACGAGAACCCTAGACCTCTGCATACGAATCAATCGCGCTACACTGAGCTATACCATCTTCTAAACAGGACTTTACTCTTAAGCCCTTCCATAACTGTTATGTCAACGCAGTGAAATCTATTTTCATTCTCAAGAAGTGAAAAAAAGTCTGTAAAGGCCCCAAGTACGCTGAATAAAGGAGATGAAGACATAGCCGAAAATTGTCTTGTCTTTAAGGCATCATAGGCGGAAGCATTGCCCTGATGAAAAATTCACATGTTGCTTACTCCTACATTGTGTGGTCTCTTCCTTCTTATGGTCTTACGACAGTCTTTTTGGATTATTTCACCAACTTTTTTTATGTTAACTGAGGTGAATCCGCCGTCTGCGTTAGAAGTTTGGCCGTTCTTCAAATGTACAAAGTAGTCGAACCTTTGAGTCCGCCCTTAGCTTGGTCCCCGAAAGCTCGCTCCCTTAAGCAGCTTGTTTATTTCAGTTATTGTTTTTCTCATCGTTAAACAAAATCTGATGCAAACAGATGATTTGTCGTGATAATCAGGCATTGCAAGAACCGCTAGAAGCACCTTGAATGTGTTACAAGGGAACTTAGTAAAACCACTTGAAGCAGTCTGGCAGCATTGAGCACATTGTAACTACTCAACAGATGTTGCCTCTAGTACCCAATTACATTAACATTTTCAAACACTCACAATATGCTTATAGGACTTGCAGAGTAGTTCAGCAATTGGGCTTGGCATACCCACAGGCAGACTTTAGTTCATAACATGCACATAACCTGACATCCAAAAGACTTTGTTTTATCTCTTAGAATTTTTAGGTTTTAGACTTTATAAGTATTCCAATACCCATCATTACTTACCATATTCCAGTCTTAAAAAGCGTATACCATCCAGTGATTGACTTAGTAGGATTAGTAGACAATGAGAAAACGGTATCGTAACGATAAACGATAATGTAATCTATCAGTGGTAAGGCTTGCTTGGCTGCGATTACAACTTCAGAAAGTAGAATAACTTAGATATTTCTCCTCTTTATTTCTGAAGATCTTGATTTCAATTGCATCATAGGCACAATTTAAGGATAGATTTATGCACCTTCTACATCTCTTGCTTCAGAAAATACATTAATTCCGATTTTAATGGCGGGCATAAACAATAGTGGACATCGATTTGAAATCTACTGTGAAGAAAAGATTATTTTATAGTTAAGACACATTTAAACTTCTTTAACTAATTATTAATGCAGTCATTTTTGAATTTTGTGTCATTTTTCTTGAAAAAAAACAATAATAAAATAGTTCCCAATTTTCTGCAATAAAAATATCATGTTCATAAATAAAAAAAATAAAAGAATATTAACTTCATATCTGCAATTTCATGGAGCACTTAATATAAAGATTACATTGTTGTGCAATCACGTCACACATATTATTTTTATTTGAATAATTTCACCGAATAAGTTCTAAGATGCACCGATGGACGCTGCAGATATGACAAGCCCACTATCGGTGCTAAAGGGAGTTTAAATATATGGGTATAAGAAAAATGGCTGAATAATTAGAATTCGAGAGAGAGAGAGAAATTAATGTAAATTATGGCGTTGAATAAAGTTGCATGTTAGTCTCATTTCTGTCTGATAAATGCAGAGAGAAAATAAATAAATTTTTTATGTTATTGGTTATTATTACATGTAGCAGAAACAGTAGAGGAAGAAGTAGTAATACACACTTTAATTACAACAAATACTAATTGAGCCAGACAAAGACCTCTCTCTCTTCTTCTGTATTAATGAATATATCAATAATTCATGAATCTCTTTACTTAGTTTAGTTAGAGATCAATAATGATCAATTAATTCCTAAGAAATCATATGTAATTACGAGTGTATGTATATTCTAATTATTACGCGCTGGTAACATTATTACAAAATGACTACCAAAGTACGATTTAATTACTTTCGCTTAATGTTTAAAGATAGAAAAAAATAAAAATTATATAGTACAAAATTTAATAACCTTGTTGTCCTTCAAAAATTTGTCGCACCCTGGTGATTTTATAATAAAATGGAACACATAATGGTTTTATATTGCAAAAAATATACCTCTATATATGAGGGGGTGATGTTAAATGATGATGTAATTGTTAGGAACTAGTATCACAACATATTATTAAAAATTAAATATTTATATGACGTTATTATGTAAACATATATAAAATAATAAACTCAATTAATATAATATATTATAACATATTATGTATACTGAGAATTAAATAAATAAGCAAAAAATTAGTTGGCTGGGGCCAAAAACAAAAAACTTTTCATCTTTAAAAGTTTATTCAACGTTTCGGACATCTTTGATGGCCTTCCTCAGGAACTACATAACCAAAACCAAGAGAAATACAGAAAATTGCATAATAAAAACTAGAACATTTAACGATTAAAAAATATTAAAGAAAGAATAGACAGTTGAACGTTAGAGGAGGTTAATGTTTGGTTAGTAAGGTTAACTTGCAATGAAGACCGAGAAGAGAAAATTTAAAAGTTGTGAAGTATGATGAGTGATAGAAGGAAAAAAAATCAATTAGTAATTATAAGAAAAATTAATGAATAGTAATAAATTAGAAAATGAGTGGAAGGTTAAAAAGTTGGTATGTGTAATTTAGTGGGGGGAGGGAGGTTCCTTTTTTGAGGAAGCGGAAACTGTTGTTATAAGAAGAAGCAATGATGTCCTTGTCTTTTTTATAGTTGATGGTATTAGGATTGAGGTTAATGTGGATGGATTCAGAAAGAAGTCGCTTCAGGTGGTTGGAATAGTTTGGTTAGGACAGAAGCATTTCGGAAACCAAAGGAATGGACAAGGATATAAGCGCATGTTTTATGAGGGCGGTATCGTCAGTTTTTTGTTAGCTATGACCAGTTCATGTTGTCTAAGTCTCCTTCGTAGGTGTTGTTTTGATTCACCAATGTATCATACGTTAAAGTTTGGTGCCGTGCAAAGTGTGCTGTAAACAGAATATGTTTGGTCATAAGTTTCAATGGCATCTTTGAGTTTAGAGTAAAGTTTGCTGTTTGTTGGAAGGGTAGGTCTTTGGCCCCAACCAACTAATTTTTTGCTAGTTTGATTAACATAAAGAACAAACATAATTTTTTTTTTTTTTTCATTAAGGCGCATCAACATCTACGGTCATTGGCGCTCGGAGCATTCTCAGTGCACTGCTGGCCTTCGGACAGTGTTCTCTCGTTACAGACAACACTGTCCATCACCGGATAGTTAGCTGTAGAGGCTCCTAGGAAGAAAAGATCTAAGGGTAGCAAAGCTGGACTCGAACTTGGGTCCTCCGCGTGGGAGTCCAGTACGCTAACCAGTTTTAATAGGCAGCTGAAACAATTTATTTAAGTTTTTTCATTTTTACATTAATCTGGTCCGATATATTTTCCTATTTAGAGATTTTTTCTTTTGTAGTGCGTTAATTAGCATCATTTCAATTGTTATATTCATGCTGTAACAGCAAGAGAGCGAACAGCAAAGAGAGCAAGAGAAACTCAACAGCAAGAGAGCAAACAGCAAAGAGAGCAAGAGAATCTCAACCGCTCTCTCGGACTGGAGTGGGAGAAGCTGTATAAATATAGCGACGCACAGTCCATAAAAGACAGTTAAACACAGTTGAGAATTCAGTTCAATACATCCAATCGCTAGATGTCATTACTCTGACCACTCTACCTTAAACATTTCTTTATTGTAAAGTCCAGGCAGTCTGTCTCTACTTATTAATATATTAGTTAACCAGTATTAACCAAGTCACAATGCCCATATTAACTAACAGTACTAAACATTATTTAATACTAAATTTATTAAATAGTATTAATGAAAGTTTGAAATTATTGGTTTATAATGTCTTAATTTGATCATTGGTAAATTTAAGTTTAAATCTCATTACTCTCTGTATACTGTATATATTGCATTCATCATTTTGGTCGGTGGTTGCTAGAAACCGCAATTTTGCCCGTATTGCAATGAGCTTCTTCAGAATAGTTTACCTTGACAATGGTACAATGCTGTTGCTTATATGGGCGAAACATCGTTTCTGGCAAACCATTGACTCTCACAACCCGAAGTGTTTTTCATGAAAATGGGAAAAGATCATACGGAAAAATAATGATTTAAATATTTAATTCTTACGAAAGTATTATGTTCATTTTTGTATGAAATTCTCATATTTTGTTTGTGCTTATTTTTAAATTGCATCCATAACCCTTTACATTTTCATAACAACAGATTTTTCATTCAGAAAACTATTTATTTATTTAAATGTCATGAAAAAAATTATTTTTCGTTCGCTCGTCATTTTTGCTTATCTGGCACCCAACGAGGATGCTACATTGCCCAAAAGCTGTTGGTTATACTCATATTTGGTTTTAATTAAAAGACGAAATACATTTTCAAATAGATTATTAATATAACTATTGTTTATATTTATACTGAGAATTGTTTGCTTAATTTATTATACAATTAAAGCATAAAAACTGGAGTCCGAGGATAAAAATAAAATGGCCCTAGACTCCAGGAATTTAATAATGTAGAATCAGTTAAATTTTCAGATTATATTGAAATAATAGAAAATACTTTTGAAGCTAATAATATTGTTGAACACAGAGCTGCAGGTAACACTTTATCTTTTTGCCATGGAAATTAAGACGTATGGAATTTTGAAGTCTTTATGTGTGCTTCCTAGGAAACCAGCAGAATTAAAATTTGAAGAAGTACTATCTGCTCATTTCAACCAAAAACGTATCTGTCATGAGCACGACAAAGTGTTTTTAGAAAATGGTTTCTCCCACCCCCTTTTCTCCTCTTTCTCTGTGAATGCAAGAATGTATCTGACAGCATTCCTTTAAAAATGAAATATAACTATATATTCCGTTTTGTACCCTCAGGGAATAGGACATGAAGGTTTCCTTCAAAATCCTCAACTAAGAGTATCGCCATCTTAAGAATGGAATTAAACGATTTTCTATAGTTTTTGGAAAGTGTACTTTAAGAGGGTACTAGAGGAGCGATTACGTTAGATTGTCTCTAAAGTGTCATTTTAATTAACTGTATTGTTTTACCTTCTATTAAAGACTAGACATGTCGTCTATTTAACTAGACTTATGTTCACTTTTCACTTTTACTACAAATTTTAGGGGTACTGGAAACTACAGCGCTGGACATTGCGCTTTCCACTAACATGTACATTTTTCATCTCACTATGATGGCGGTTTCACCACCTGATGGGAGTGAAAAGAACTAAACATTTAATAAAAATTCCTACAAAAAAAAATTAAAAATTGGTCTATTAGTATTCTGAGAATGGCAAATCAGTAGGAGAAAGTCATGTGAATGTGGTGCCAAATTTTCCAAAGCCCTAATGGGCTTTACTGAACGCCCCTTTCCCTTCTGTTTTCACAAGTATTACTTAGAGGCCTATCATATTTCTGGAAAATTCAAAGCTGTAATGTTAAGCTTCCCTCTAAATTACAATTTTGTAAAATGCATTGCTCTATCTACATAAAATTCCATTAATTACTAGTTTGAAGGATATCGTGGTTAACTGCAAATGCAGTTTTATATAATAGGTTTTGGTTTTTCTGAATTTTTTTTAAAAACGGTGAAACGGATTCCAGCTGGCCGTGGAAGTTTCAACAAAAAAAAAAAAGGTTATGTGTTGTGAAGACAGAAAATAAATTAACTGTTGCGTTGGTAGTAAGTGTGTGTTCTGGTAAACTTATTAATTTATGCATGTCAAATAAAGAAATTTATATTGTGTTTTCTAAACTGATGTACACTATAAGTACTATAAAGAAAATAATATCTCCCTTCTGGAAGAGGACACGAACGAAGGTAAAATTTGTTTGTAATTGGTATTTTAAGTAGTAGTGACTAGATTTAAATAAGTTATATGTAACATAAATAAGTCAGAAGTACTTCTTAGTAGGATTAAAAACGAAAACAGCAGAAATCTCACAGTTTGTGATATTCCTTTAAAAAAATAATACAACTGAAGCAGCTAGACCGCGCAGTCCTCTGCGCCTACGTCGAAAACAGCTTTATCAATGCTTGTAAATATGTTATAGCTGATGCATTATGATAAAATATCACTTTTTATCTAAACATTTTTGGATATTTGCATATGAAATTGTATGTTCGTCAATGGCTCTCATTGGTGTTACTATACAATTTAACATTATTTACTCATGTAGTTCTTATCTCCAAACACTAACAAGTACAATCCCCACCAACTACATTTTTATGTAAATATATAGGCCAATTAAACTTGAATAAAAATTCCGAATTTGAAAGAAATGCCAATTAGAATTCTGTGTAGTATGTGTAAGTTGTGTGACTGTTTCCACCAGATTTATTTTTATTTTTGTAGGTTTTTCTTCCTTAATCATTCTTGTATTTTATTTCACATGTCTCACTTAGTTGTGATGTAAAAGCATTGCAATAAGGAAGCGGTCTAATGTCAAATGGAAGCTCTATTTTTGACTTAATAGGAAAACAAAAAAATATTCTATTTGAAAATACTAAAATCATATATAAACGCAAATCTCAATTATTTCTTTTCTTAGATTTAAATTTATTTCATATCTTGGACATTCACATCATGCATGAATGATTTCAATTGCAAAGTTTTAGTCACGATTAAACTTTCTATTTTTCCAATACTAACATGACGAAATGTAACGTTTTTACACTATTAGTTTACAAATTGCAATTTTAATAAAAATTATATATATATTTTTATTTTTACGTACACAATATATGTATATTTTTATATTTTGAAATTAAATCAGTTATCACAATTTCATCGGGATAAATTACATTTTTATAGCTACTTTAAAAAAACAAGGTAGCATGTGACGCTCACGTGGGCTTTATTTTGCAGTCCAGTTCATATAAGTATGTATACTTCAGACTTGGAATTTTATATAATTCTCTTAATATTATATTGGAGGAAAAAATAAATATTACTTTAGAAGGAAACATGTTGACCCAACCCTTTTTAACCAATTTTTTTAATGAAAAGTTTCAAACATAAACTGCTGGACAAAAGTACTGCATAAAATTCAAAATATTATAATTTGAAGTTCAAAGGTTTTTTTTTTTTTTTAATATGGATTCTTGTTGTTGAACTCTGAGCCAAAGGAAAAAAGAAAACTACAAAAAATTTAAGAAAAACCTGGTTTTATTACACAGAATAAAAAATAAACCCCCCCAAAAAATCTGTAAAATTCAAAATTAAAATGGTTCTTATTTATTATCACTTCTTCATTTTTTCAACAGTATTTATTGATACCTCCTTTGATAATTGCAGCAAGCCTCCTGGGCATTGAAGAGATTAGATTTTGGATAACCCTTCAGAAATCTCATTCCATTCTTCAATAACTGCTGTACATAGCTCCCTGAGAGTGCTAGGGGCAATCAGGGGAAGTCTGACCCGTCTTCCAATTGTGTCCCAAAGGTCTGGACTTCTCGGTGGATAAACCAAACGTCGAATCCCAACATCCTGTAGGTACTCAAGGACAACTCGAGCAGTGTGACGTGACATATGGCATTTCCTGCATTAATAGAAAATCATCACCGATTCTTTCAGAAATTGGCACAACATATCGCTGAAGAAACTCTTCAAGGTTCTTCCGGGCATTTAGCGTCCAATTTTCCACGATATGTAAGTCTGTACGTCCGTCAAAACTTATGCCTCCCGAAATCATAACACCGCCACGACCATAAGCTCTCATCCTTCCATCTGGAGAATGTAGGGTGAATCTCGAATAAAACACGTCTCCAATCCTCTGTTGTCCACTGACATGTTCTCGTGAATATTGCAGTCTGGCGTCTCTATGGTGCTCTGGTGAGAAGAGGGCCAGTAGCGGGTATCCTGGAAGCCAAGTTTGCTTCATTTAACCTTCTTCTGATTGTCCTACTTGATATATCAGCGATCAAGTGACGTAATTGATTGCTAGTGATGAACCTGTTCCTTAACACATTCAGATGAATAAATCTCTCATCTGTCGGAGTTGTTCTTCAGGGACGGCCCATGGTCTTCGGGAGTATCTCCCAGTCTCCCTGTAGCGCATTAACATTCTTGAAACAGTGGATTGTTCATTCCTAGTCTCTGAGCAATGATTGACTGCTGAACCCCTTCTTCATGCAATGTTACCACACGAACTGCTATTTCTTCAGAATAATTTCCTTCACGAGACATTTGATGTTTTAAAAAATTAAAACAATCTTAAAAAAAAAAAACTGATAACAAAAACACTAAAGAAAACTTTGCAAGAGAGAGTAATTACTCAGAGGCAATAAATGACGTGATGGGATGATTTGTGTTTACAAGTTATGAACGGATTATTCGTTATAAAAACATAAACAAATTGGTTTTATCTTGTTCTCCATTGGGCCACAGTTTTTTGAAATGAATCAATACAAAAAACAAAAGAAAAACAAATGTATTATCATGAAAGCTAACATTTTGAAATTTTATGCAATACTTTTGTCCGGCAGTTTATATATAAAACCAACAAATACCAAGTTCAAAGAAATGAGTTGGCGTCATTATTGAAGTTTGTTTAAGACTATGAACTCCTTTCTTATTTGTTATTGGATACAATAAAAAAAAAAGTACTTAACATGAGACATAACGCCTTTGGAATTTCTTACATAAAATGTCTTAAAAAATAGAAAAAAAAAAAATCAAAAATTTTTTGTTATGTCCACAATTGCGCTTAGTCTCATTTCGAGGTGAAATTCATTTCGATTGCGTTCTGCGTACTCCGTAGTGTTCATACTGCTTTAGTACAACACTGTGGTGATTTCTTTCAAAATAGAACTGAATGAAATTATTAAACTATAGAGATCGGTTATAACTTCCATACATTTAAATTTTGTACACAATTTATTAATTTTTTAATGTAATAATACTAGTGATTTAACCCCCTTGAAATGGATTGCAAAGACAATATGCGGCCAACATTTCAATAATTCATTTGGCAATCCGCCCAACTGCCACTTCATATGAGACTTAACGCATCTGCCTAGTATAAGCTAGAGGAGATCAAGATCCACTACCTAAACTTCTAGGAGATCTGGAAGGAGAAGTAGGGGAAGTTTTCTACAAGCATATATAGGGCTAGCTAGATAAAACAATGAGTCTACAATACAGTCTCGTATGCAAAGTCTTCAAGAAAACACACCACCACCAACACTCAGCCAGTTCAGTCTGTCATTTCTACACCCCCACTTTCCATATTCAGATCTGTAAAGTCCTTGCTGTATTCGTCTCGTATTCTCAATAATATACCAGTGTTCAGACAGTGTACTTTTTTGTTCTACATTTTTCTCACCTCATAACGCTCGTTTTTTAATTTCTTTCTTTTTCTTTTTTTAAATAACAATCACCTCTGAATATTTATTATTACTGTTATAATCTTTTTACCTGTATAACATAATTATTACACATTATGGCAATACACACACTCGTATTGAAATATTGTTAGACCTATAACTCTAATGATAAAAAGCCCTGCTCTTTGCTAGTGAAAAAATAGCTATTTTATTTTATTTTTTTGAGAAAGAATATAATTTTCTGTTTATTGTGTGAAGGATAGTATTATTTATTTAATAAATAAATTTTATCATTATTATTTGTTTAAATTGGATAAAAAAAATGTGGCTTTATTCCGCCACTTCTACCGGCTGTAAAATATTCATAATTTTAGTTAAAAAATAAAATGGTTTGACGAAGTGATTAACAAACTAAGAAGGTTATAGGTTTCATTGAAATTAAATTCCATTAATTTCGATATTACTAGACTAACATAAAGTGATTTCAAGTGATTATGAGTAATATTAGTTAATTACGTGTAACTATTGAAAATAAATTACAGTTGGAAAAGGCAAAAAAAAAATAAAAAAAAACTGCTGTATAAACGCTATATTACCTATTAACTTGCACACATCCTATTTTAATCGAGCATGACAGACAAGAATTCTAAATGTCAGACACTTTCTTGAAATATCGTTCCCGAAATGATATAGACTAACTGTTTCCACCTTTCTAACATTTTTTTGCTGAAACTCAAAAATAACAACGAATTCACTACATCCATTACATTACTGTATTAACAGGGCTGAGTTTCGCCTGGGAATAAATTAAAAAAATCGGCAAATTTTGCTTGAAATAATCATTGCAACGCTATCCTCAAGTCCAGAGAACTGATTGCAATTATTGTTAATAACCGATATATTTGCAATTACTATATTGATTACCTAATATCTCAGCTTTCGGAAATCAATTTTGCTGGACAAATTTTCAAAATAATACTTTGCAAGACAACATTTCAAGCTTAAAGAAAAAATCTTGGCAATTCATTTATGAAGAAATCGCAAAAAACTGGAAAAAATCATTCAGTATAATAAAACTTTGGTTTGATTCATTTTTAAGAGAAAGAAATAATACAATGTACCTACACTATTGTAATTTTTTTTTCAATGGTTGACTGATTTTAATTGGAATATTCGATAGAGAACCCCTTATGATATACCAAATAATTCATTTGATTTTTTTTTTTCAGGAGACCGACCTGCAGGATTGTCAAGATTCCTGGAAAAAGATGCTATTTGCACTATTTCACTTGGAAATCTTGTGCATAAAAAACAATAGTACGCGTCACTTATGTTTTCACAAAATCTTAATATGGAAAAAAGTTTTTGTAAAATTAGGACGAAAAATGTATGATAAACTGTTGGAAAGAAAACAGTTTTATGAAAATTATTTCTATAATTAATTAAATATTATTCTTACTGAAATAGTAACTGTGACTAGCGGTAGCTTGGAACACATTCAATATAATATACGTTTTGTAATATAATCACGTTTCATAGTTTCTTTGGAATTATGTTTATTTCATTGTTGAAAGAAGAGAGAGGAGGCTGGGCTACAAATATTAACAATACAATGAAACTAAACATATATGTATGTATGTACTTTTAATTTTAAAAAGGCAATTGTGTCTCCCTCAGTTAGACAACAATAATCACAGTTTCCTGTCGAACAATTAGCTACATACTGTCCATGCAATCCTCTTGTCATCCATCAATATTTATTTAATAAACTGTTAAACATAGATTTTAAATAAACTGCTGTTATTAAATATGTTAAAACTGTATTTTTAAGTGTTTAAATAAATATATACTTCATTAGAGAGAGAGAGATTATTTGATTAAATATATATACAAATAGAACTGGAATACCAGTATTATAAAACTAAAAAACTATAACCTCCAAATGGTTACATAAACTCTACATAAACAAATGTACTAATAAAAATGATGATGAACTAATACTTCATTATGAGTTAATTATATTAAGTAGTTAATAAATGTGAATAAGTCAGCTCTTGCTCCGTTTGCAAAAATATCATTAAAAATTAAAGATTAAACAAAAAAAAAAAAAAACCTTGTGTAAAATACTTACATGATTATATTTTATTACAGTTATAACAATACTATTGACAAATATTTCTTCATACTTGGGTTTTTACTAAATGTTCATATAAATATATGGTGGGTATTTTGCTTGTTGATTTTTAGGACTTAGAACTACGAGGATAGTTTGAAAAGTTCTCGGAATGTACTAGAAAGAAGTGTCTTACCTCGGTGGAACTGCTTTTATTTTTCAACATAATCTCCCTGTAGACTAATGCATTTGGTCCAGCGATGTTCCAATGCCTGTATCTCATCTCGAAAATGAGATTCCTCCAGGCCTGCAAAGTACCTCTCTATTCGGCTGTCAGTTCTTCCGTTGTAGGAAATCTCCGCCCACCGAGGAAAATTTTCAGCTTGGGGAAGAGATGAAAGTCTGATGGTGCCAAATCAGGTAAATAAGGTGGCAACAATTCGTACCTCAGTTCATGAAGTTTTGTCATGGCAATAACACTTGTGTGCGGGCGGGCGTTGACCTGATGAGAGATGACTTTCTTCCTTGCCAAACCAGGCCTTTTTTTCGTGTATCTTTTCCTGTAGTTGGTCTACGAGGTTTGCATAGTATTGCCCCGTAATTGTTTGGCCAGTAGGAAGATAATCTATCAGCAGAATGCCTTTTGCATCCCAGAAAACTGAGGCCATGACCTTTCCGGCCGAACGTACTGCCTTTGCTTTCTTTGGTGGTGGTGACTCAGCATGTTTCCACTGCTTTGACTGCTGTTTTGTCTCTGGGGTATAATAGTGGACCCAAGTTTCATCTGTAGTCACAAACCGGCGCAAAAAATCTTGTTGGTTGCGCTGAAAACGGGCCAGACTTTGTTCGGACATTTCCAATCTGGTGCGTTTATGGTCCAATGTCAAGAGCCGCGGCACCCATCTTGCCGATAATTTTTTCATTCCCAATTCTTCGGTTAAAATGTGATATACCCGTTCAGATGACATCCCTATAGCTTCAGCAATCTCTCGCACTTGCAGTCGACGATCCTCCATGACCATTTTATGCACTTTTGCGATAAATTCTGGGGTCGTAGCACTTTTTGGCCATCCACTACGCGGATCATCATCTAAGCTCTCCCGACAAATTTAAACTCGCTGGTCCAATTGGCAACAGTTGAATATGAAGGAGCAGAGTCCCCCAGTGTGTTCTGAAAGTTGGCATGAATTTCCTTTGCTTTCATACTTTTCTTTACAAAGCCCTAAACACTGATCGAATCTCAGTTTTTTCCATTGTCACAAATCACTACGCGGGAACCACAAAGAGTCGTCACTACCACTCTCCTGCAGCAAGAGCACTGACGCGCCACGTGTTCACTCACAAAGTATGTGTGATTATTTCGCGGGAACCTCGTTGCTCTAGCACTGACATCTAGCGGTGATTCCGAGAACTTTTCAAACCACCCTCGTATGTGAATGTAAACTGTATTGTACCATTAGACAGCGCTTCTTTCAATCTTTTACAAAACATGTAATGCAGTTTAGAGTTAAGCCCCAAAGTCACAGAATCTCTTAATTTTTCCAGAAAAAAAAAGTTTCAAACAAAAGTGACAGGTTTATTTTATGCGCGCGCAGTAAACATTTTAAATTTATAGAAGTACATTGCAGCCGTTTAAGAGAAATTCTCGTAAAACTTAGACCTATTCGTAAATTCTACTTCTAGTTCCTTTAAACTTAAAATTTTTCATAAAGAGTTATTTGGTAAATTCTAACATAGGACAACCGCATTTAACTTCCAAGTAATTTCCTACAGTAAGATAAAGCCGCAGCGGAGTAAAGCAGAAATAACTAAATCTCCATTATTATGCGCCTTCTTAACACGACTGCTAAGTTTAAGAACTTGGCTGGGTGATTAATCCCAGGAATTTACAATAAGCAGAGTCTTAAGCAAGTTGATGTTCTCTCTACAATATTACTCAACCTCACCCTGGAAAAAGTGGACAAATAGAGACAAACCCGAAAGGGAGGGTATTTAATCGCACTAGGCAGTATTTGGCATGTGCGGACGATGTTGTAATTGTGCTAAGTAGAACCATGAAGACATTAGTGACGTGCAGCTAGAAAAAAAATGCTAAATCCGTGGATTTGCATATAAGTAGATATAAAACGGGCATTCTGAGCCATTCCAACACGGCGGCCGTGTTGTGTCAATCCCTCGCCATGGGTTCAAGCGGGCTCGCTTAGATAGTTACCCCCCGCCCTGTGCCCGGGCCCCCCTCGCCCTAAGTTGATCCGGTTTTACCCCCTTTAGTTTGGCCGGTTTAACCCCCCTCCCTGGGTTCGACCCCCTCACCGAGACAGTTACCCCCCACCCTACCCTCCGGCCCCCTCATATAGATAAGATTTTACCTTGCTATGCTTTCAACGAAGCAGTTTCAACTCCTCCTATTGGATTCCGAAGATTTCCGAGTTTACCCGAAGTCCTTTTCACGATAGGTATAAAAGTGGGGCAGCAAAAATAATATCGAGTTTAATAGTCGGTGTCGTTGGAAGTGTTAGCATGGATAGCTCTAAGGTGTTTAGTGTGTCCCAGCTTTATGGAAGGAAAGTAAAACCAACGAACGAAAGATTTGGACATTGGTTATTGTTAGAAAATATGGAAAATAATAATCTGGTTTCCGATGTCGGTAATATTAATTATACGGAAGGAGAACAATTACTAGCAAACGATAACGGTCTTGCCCCAATTACGGAACCACTTTGCGACAATATTATGCTTGTAAAGATTTGCGGCTTAGAAGACTATGATGGAAAATCTAAACTAGTTAAGAAAGAAATATGTGGCTCTTTTAATAGTTATATACGTGGAAAGTTTGGACAATTGGACTGCAAAACATGGAGTTAAGGCTAAACTACCTTTCCTCTTACTAAGCAATAACCTCCTTGCAAAAGGAACAAGAGAAATAATCGGAGAAGGTATAGAAAATATTACCAACAAATATAAAAATCCAGTATGCATTCCTTACAAAGTGGAGTTAGCAGACGTAAAATTAGATAATCTATTGGAAGTATTGCCTGACTTGCTGGAGCAGCTCCGCAAGGAAGATTACTACCTAATGGACATAGATATAACACAGGACTTTGCTGGAATATTTAACAAAGAGGAAATGAGAAATTATTTAACAAGTAACTTTAACTTTTGTAACCAAGCAGAATACATGGAAAACGGTAATGTTATTGTAAATAACGATAAAACAGTTGGGATTGATTGCTTAACATGGTTAACATCTAACGCCAGAATAAAGATTTATAACAAATTCGTATGTCAATTAACGAGTCCAGGTGTTAGTAAACAGATTGGTAACCATATAATCGATTTTATCAACTGTCCGGATACGAGATTAAAAGAAACATTTTCGTCTGCTTCCGCCAAACAGCATGGTATTACCAGATTAGAAGCAACAATATACAACTATAGTATTGGAACCCCCCATAATGCATCCTATATTCCTCTAGAAGATTGTTTACACTTATTGGAGAGCAGTAAGATATATTTCCAGGATGCACCGATATACTCGGTTTCTGTTGCAAAAATGTGGACAAAGATTGTGGACGCTATACAGAACAGTTGTTGTCTTGTATTTAATAATATACTGCAATACGTTTATTGGGGGAACACAAATACAGGAAAGTTAACTGGAATACAGATAAACTTACCGAATGAGAAAGTCTCTAGGAAGAAGATTATAAATTACGTTCTATCTGCGTTTAGTTTTAATTGCTTACCAATTAATTATATAGAAGTTGTAGAAAATACGGACAACAAAGACAACGTTCGAATAATACAAAAGTGCTACATTAAGGCTGGAGAGACCTACTTCTCTAGGTCTAGAACACCATTCTCTACTATTCCAAAAGTTATAGACATCCAGGAAACCGGGCTAGTCTCTACAAGTAATATTATTCCATGTGTTTTAAGGAAAAGAACAAATAATACTAACAGACTGTCCCCATATACTATTAAAGAAATAGAGCCACTGTCGCCAGCGTACATAACATTGGCAAGGAAACGAAAACAGGAACTGGAAGAATTAGATGCTAAAAGACGGAAGATAGATTATTTGGAAAGGACAGCAGCAATAAAGGAAGAATATAAACAGCTTCTAGAGAAAGAAGAAAAGATACTCCAGTTAAGGGAAAGATTAGAAGACTATTTTTACACCCACTGGAAGAATTTACATCCGAATGCCGAGTATAAGGTGTCTGCATTTACCGTTAATAGTAAAGGTAAATATCCGTATGTGGGAGTATTGGCCGAAAAAGATGGAAATAAAGAAGTTTATTACTTAAAAGGCTGGCATAAAAATATTTTTATTAATGCATATAACAATAGAGAAGTACTTATTAAAGATGGATACGTTATTATTCCTTACAACGGAATGGAATTAATTAGTCTACCTACAGAAGGAACGTTTGTCACGTTTACTACAAATGGCCTTACAACTTACCATGGCCACACGTTCTCCAAGATAGAAAAAGTAAACTTTTACACCGGTGTATGGAAAAGTAGGAAAATATCGCATTTACACAAGAAGACGTGGACCAAATTAAGAATATTACCATGCAAGAGATAAAAGATCCTATTAAATTTCGTGACTGTAACCGTTTAGAAGAAATCGCAGAAGGGACAGAATTGGTAATTACTAGTATTAAGGAAGTTACACACAGGAAGAATCTTCGTTATATATTACACTTCGAAAATATAAATATGTTCTACTGCTCGAATTACTGGCTGGAAAGAGAATTGGTGGATATGGATTTAAGTTACAGAATAAAAATTAAATTAGATACCTTTAAATATACGCCTAATAGGAATAAGGAAATAGTAGTATTTTGTGTGTAAATTAAAGACAAAATATCCATAATAATACATAATAAAAATGTTGCAAAACGAATATTGTATTTTTTGTAATATATTTGTATTAATAAATGTACATTTACTATATTACTTTGTGTTATCTGTAATAGATCCTTTCTCTTCTAATTCCTTTGGATATGACAATAAAGAACTTGTTTTAGATAAATTACTGTTACATACTAGTGTTAAATAATAAGAAAACAAAAATTTTGATAAAAATTAACAAAATACATATAAAAATCGTGATGGACTTCGGGTAAACTCGGAAATCTTCGGAATCCAATAGGAGGAGAGGGGGTTGTTGAAACTGCTTCGTTGAAAGCATAGCAAGGTAAAATCTTACCTATATGATGAGACATCGCTATACACAATTTTAATTCATGAAATTGGACATACTTTAGGATTACATCATACTTCAGATATTAATTCTTTAATGTATCCATATTATTATTTTCCAAACAATATTATAAATATTAATGATATTGACCTACATAATCAAGAAATTGATGCTACACAGTTATTGTATGGAAAACCAACAACACCGCCACCACCACCACAGCAACCAACAACAACAACATCGACACCGAAACCTCCACTTCGTCCAACATCTATTGATATTTGTTACTATAGAAATCTTATTGACAATTTTTTGGTAATTAATAAACGAGTATATTTCTTTTACAGAAAATTAGTATGGACAATCCCCATTCAGAAAACCCTTAGAAATAATTGGGATTTAAAACACCCATTAACAATAACCAAATGGTTGGATTTTTTGCCCAAAGATTTTGTTAAAGTGTCCGCAATTTACCAAAAGCCAAACAGTAATATTGTTTTATTTGCTAATAGGGAGGTTTACACCATACATTATCCAAAATTACGCCTACTATCAAAAACTGATTATAATTCGTTTTTCGCAGGTAAAGTAAGTAGTAGTGGAAATGGTGTATTCAATTCATTTAAAGGTAGAACCTATGCTATATACGATAATTTTTTTGTAAATGAAATAAATGAATGTAACTTTACTAGCGAATTTATTGGAGATGTTTCAAATGTATTTCCAGGCATCCCCCGCAGCGTTACCACTGTGATTAAACATACGGATGGACGTTTGTATTTTAAAGCAAATGATCTTTTTTATATTTATAATGAGTTTTTAGAATCTTCTACTGGCACTATTAGTGACCCATTAACTTTATTTAACATTGAATGTGATAGAAATGATATATTAAAACAAGTGTATGATATGGTCAAACAATTATTACAAGTAGAAGGTATTACGCATCCAGAAAAAAATATTGATGCTATTGAATTATATGATAACCTTGATCATGATTTGTAAATTTTTTCCTATAGGTTAGGTTAAGAGAGAAAAGACAATATGTTATTACAATGTTTTTTTTTCTTTTATTGTTCAGAATAAAATGGTATTACAACTGGTTTACAAAGTGTTCTTAAATAATTAAACTGTTTATTTACATCTTCATTAAGTCTTGCTAGCTTGAGGTATTCATTTCGCAATAGAGTAATCTTTGGAGGTGGATATTTAAGGACTTCTTCTAACCAAGTAGGTTTCCCTCTAAACACCATCATTTTGTGAGAAGACTTTTCAAAAGAGATTATTGAATATTGAAGGTTAATTGGTTCAGGAATTGATTCATTCTTCTTCTTTTTAGAAAATAAATTAATGTAAACTTCTTTGTTAAACTGAAGAGTTTTCCAGTCATCCTCGCTCAAGTAGATAACTTCTTTTTTTACCCCTTTCAAAACCGCAAGAGGTACACCTTCTTCAGACAGATCAGTTATTAACTGTTTGTTACTGCTATTAGTAAGGGGGAAAACTGTAGTTAGCTGCATACCAAGTTCACTAGCCATGGTTGTTGATGACTAAGTAAAAAACCGGTAATTTTTAGCTTTTTAAAATATCACTCCCCACCACAACCATAACGAAATTTCTTCAACTCAAGCTTGATGTCGTTGTATAACCAGGAAATTGATGTGCAAATACAAGTATCCGGTCCAGTCTCACAGTTAGGATTTGACCAAACACACTCAAAGTAATGGTTATTAGGCGCTATTACACTGTATTCTTCAGCATACTTTTCCAATTGTTGCAAATCTTTATGCAACGCAATGCAAGCCTTGGCTAATTGAGGACCTGCTAAAGTGATGTCACAATAAATTGCAATAAACCTTAGATAATCTTCACCAGTTTTAATGTTCTCCCAATGCTCCGCCATTGTAACTAAAAGTTTAAGGAATCCAGACAAATATATACCTCCCCCACTACCAGGAGACTTAAACTACTCATATAGGAACCAATTTTTCACAATAGGATTAAGTATTACAAACATGGTAAGCCCTGTAGTAACAGGTCCGGACAGGCAAGAAAGGTAATCATGGGAGGGGGGAACTAGGGTGAGGGGTGATGAGAGCAAACTTTTTTCGGGGAGAGGGGTAAAAAAGTAGGGACGAGGGGGGTCACTTTTAGGCATGGGACAGGCTAGGGGTAAAAATTAGGACGAGGGGGACACTTTCCTGGGCGGGGGGTAAAACTTAGGGTGATGGAGGCGGGGGGTAGGGTGGGGGTAACTGTCTCGGCGAGGGGGTCGAACCCAGGGAGGGGGTAAAACCGGCCAAACTAAAGGGGGTAAAACCGGATCAATTAGGGCGAGGGGCCCGGGCACAGGGCGGGGGGTAACTATCTAAGCGAGCCCCTTAGACCCCATGGCTTTTATAAAAGTAGATATAAAAGGGGCATTCTGAGCCAATCCAACATGGCGGCCGTGTTGTGTCAACCCCTCGCCATGGGTTCAAGCGGGCCTCGCTTAGATATTACCCCCCGCCCCTGTGCCCGGGCCCCCCCGCCCTAAGTGATCCGGTTATACCCCTTTTAGTTTGGCCGGTTTTACCCCCCTCCCTGGTTCGATCCCCCTCGCCGAGACAGTTACCCCCACCCTACCACCCGGCCCCCCTCACCGCAAGTTTTACCCCCGCCCAGGAAATTGTCCCCCGGCCTAATTTTTACCCCCCCCCACCCTACCCCTCTCCCAAAAAAAGGTCCCCTTATCCTAGTTTTAGACAATCAACTGTTGGTAGAATGGAATTTACGCATGCGCAATGGAGTTTGCTGTTGACCACACCTTACCAAGTGAGTCAGCTTAAAACTAAGTTTCTCTCTCTCTCTCTCAACTGTCGGTAGAATGGAATTTCCTGCTTTTTTTTTACGCATGCGCAGTGGAGTTTTGACCACACCCGCGCATGCGGTGTGAGTGAAAATCGCTGCTTTGAATAAATGTTTTTTCCTCTTAGTTTATTGTTGGTAACAATGGTTGATGTGTGGGAAAGAATAGTTGCTCTGAAGAATTATTCGCAAGTATAGTCCTAAAATAGTTCTAAAATAGTCCCAAGTATTTAAATTCATTTCCAAGTATTTTAACACATCTTTCCTTATGTTCACCTAAGTATGCTTCAAATGCTCAATATATACCGCACCCATCACACTGTTTAAAAATCTGGAGGACTTTGTCCTTATAGTTTTATGTGCTGGTTAAGAAAAAAATTTATGTGATAAAATGTAAGGAATAAAATAAATAAAATTTCATTTTTAATACATTTTTTTTTTTTTATCAATTAATTTCAAATAATACATATTATTTTAACTAATACTTCTAACAAAATCTTCTCTAGAGTATACTAAAACAAAAGAGAGAAAAAAATGGAAAAAAAATATAAAAAAGTGTTATGAAAGAAAAAAAATGAAGTACTCACAATTGCTTAAGTTCTAAGAACTTGTATGTATTCGTTTTAATTCTTCATACTCTCGGAATTTGACGCATCCTCTCTGATGGTCCTCTAATATTCGCTGAGGAGCCCAATACAACCCACACCCTATACATCTCTCAAAATCCGGATTTTGTCTAGAGCATTTACAAAGATGCGACAACAGGCGCGTACTTTTTATGATATGGAGAGGGTTAATAGGGCACTGAATTACTATAACAAAGAAAATTTATATATAAAATAACTATATATTATATATAAAAAAGTTTTATGAAAGAAAAAAGTACTCACAATCCATATCTATGTCGTGGATACGTAATTGAGGCATTGTATGAGAACTGATATAACTGCTTGAAATCGGGAGAGCTATATATATGTAAAAACCCCTCTTATTTTATTCTGTTCAAGGCAAACTGAATAGAAAACATACATACAAAAAGAATTTTTAAGCAATTTTTTTAAATTCCATTTTTCACAATCCATACACATTTAGGACTTCTTAATTTATGGATGTAGCAGGGACACTTTTTTATCAAGTAAATTGGTATTTTTATTTTACAATAAACACATTTAATTACATTATCTTTTAGTTTAATAAATCCATTAAATGAAAGTACCTCTTCACTTACATCTAATTGACAATTTTTAAATGTATTTAATCTAACTTCATATACATCAAAAATCTATTAATGAATTGTTTTCCCTCATCCATTTAATTAACATTTTACAATTTTTTAATGCACAATTAAACTTATCATTAATTAACATATTATGATAGTCACATTTACTCTCATTATACTTGATGGATTTTATAGTAGGACAACCAAAATTTTCTAAATTAAAAACAGTTTTACCAATATGTTCACTTAGAAAATTACACTTTTCCAATCCTTCGCTATATAAATAACTATATTTTAAAGTTAAAAATTTTAATTTATAGCATAATTGATCATAGTCCACCTCACCATATTCCCACTTGATTCCATGGAGATTTCGGAAGACCCATCTGTTAGGTGGTGAGTTAGGCTCTCCAAATGTTGGTGGTTTGAAAATCCAGTGCTTCTCTAAACCATCAAAGTCCACTATTGCTAATTCCTTGACAATATATGACCCCTTCTTAATTTGGTAACACTGAATATCAATCACTACAGATTCACACATGATGAGTTACGGTTTCCAGATTCTTCTGGAGTTGTGGCTGTATTTATATACAAGTAATCCACCTCTACTTTTATCCATCTCTACTTTTCTTTCTTTTTTTATAATTTTCTGACAAGACCAGATAAAGGATTATATTCTACTATAGTATCATGTAAAATTAATGCGTAGGAGTAGGGTACTTAGGGGCGTTCTGGGCCAGGGGCTATGTTACTAGTCTTGGGGGTTGCAAGAGCGCTGCTGCCATCATCCAAATCGATGACCTTAATTTAAGAACTCATCCAAATCAATGAGCCTAATCGATGACGTCATCCCATCATTCAATTCGAAGACGATTAAATTATATATTAAATTATAAATATAAATTAAATTATAAATAATTAAATTATAAATAAATTATGAATTATAAATAATTAAATAAAATGAAATAAAAAAGTTGTTTAACCTGGAATCGAACCTTAATTGTTGAGTTAGAAGTCGGTAATGCAAACCACTAGACTAAAGAGGTCACTTAGTTCATAGTAGTAAATTATCATATATAAGTATGTTGCCCCCAGGAAAATGAAACAAGGTAGTTTAACATTTATTTCATTATAGGGGCATTTAACATATCTTTTAATAATTGATATATCTTAAACGTTATTAGCAGTGGGTGGGGGGAAACAAAAAATAACATTTCTTTAATAATTTATTTGGGTGTTATTTAACACCATGATATATAGCAAAAACTAATTATGTGAGAATAAGACGAAAATAATATAAATTGGCATATTAATGTATTAAACAACATCTGAAGGCATAAAAATGTTAAAACAGTTGCAAACTAATGGTAAAATAAAACAAATTGACATATTAATGTATTTATTATCCATCTTAAGGCATAAAATTGATGTATCCAAAAAAAATCTTAGCCCCAAATAATATTAGAACGTTGTATTTATTATTCATCTTAAGTAAATGTTAAACTAATGGCGAATATGTGACAAAAACATAACATCTTAAAATAATATTAGAACGTTATAAAGGGTAAGGGGTGAAAAAAAAAATAATACAAAATGGCATATTAATGTATTATTAGACAACATCTTAAGACATAAATAAGTTACAAAACAACAAGCAAACTAGGTGGGTGAAAATAAAACAAAAATTGACATATTAATGTATTTATTATTCATCTTAAGACATAAAAATGTTAAAACAGTTGCAAACTAATGGCGAATATGTGGCAATAAACCAAGTAAAAATTGACATATCTAAAACACAATATTCATTATATATAGCAAACTAATTGAGGTATAAGTAAAACAAATGGTTTATTTAAAACATCTTAAGACATAAAAATAAAAAAGAATTATATGACAATAAGGTAAACCAAGTAAAAATTGACATATCTAGAAACGCAATATTCATTATATATAGCAAACTAATTGAGGTATAAGTAAAACAAATGGTTTATTTAAAACATCTTAAGACATAAAAATAAAAAAAGAATGTAATTATATGACAATAAGGTAAAACAAGTAAAAATTGACATATCTGACCAAAGCGGTCACTTAGTTCATAGTTGTAAAATGTCATATACACACCTCGGGAGGAAATAAAACAAGGTAGTTTAACCTATCTTTTTTATTACTTAACAACATTTTAGACAATATTAAAACATTATATTAGACATAAAAAAGGTGATTAGGGTGAAAAATAAAACAAATAAATTGATTAACAACATTTAATGTCTGATACAGCTATGTTGATGCAAAACGTCTAACAAATATATTGGCTGTGAGAATAAAGTAACAATAATACAAGCACATATCTAAAAACACAACATTATATAGCAAACTAATAAGTTAAACTAGAATAAGGAGACAAGTTAATTAACATATCCGCAATCCCTCCCAACAAAATATTAATGTAAAACATTGAGGGTGAGCCACATAATGTAAAACAAGGAATAACAATTTAATTAAAGCGATTAACATTTACTTAAGTGCAAATTTAAATCATTACATATGGTAAATTGAGGTATAAGTAAAACAAAATGGTTTACAAGGTATTATTTAACAACAATTTAATAAAGCGATTAACATTTACTTAAGTGCAAATTTAAATCATTACATATGGTAAATTGAGGCATAAGTAAAACAAAAATGGGTTACAGGTATTATTTAACAACAATTTAATAAAAGCGATTAACATTTACTTAAGTGCAAATTTAAATCATTACATATGGTAAATTGAAGTACAAGTAAAACAAAATGGTTTACTTCTCTTCCTAGGAGCCCCCACAGCTCACTGTCCGGTGATGGACAGTGTTGTCTGTAACGGGAGAACACTGTCCGGAGGCCGGCAGTGCACTGAGAAGGCTCCGGGCGCAAATGACCACAGATGTTGAGACGCCTTAAATAAAAAATAAAAAAAATAAAAAAATATTACATATGTCAAGCTAATTGAGATAATACAAATGGTATATTTAAAAAACACAAAATAGCAATTGAGGCATAAACTAATGCCAAATATGTGAGGTGAAAAATTAAACATCTTAAGACATTGGTGAAAATGTAAGAACTCAAAAGTAAACTATTGGTTGGGCAGCATATATTAACATCATTTTCAATAAAAATGGCGCCTTGCAACCTCTATGTGTGTTTTAAATGTTATATATATTAGAAGTAAAACATAAAAAGAATGTAATTATGTGAGAATATTAATTGGTGGTGGGGGGACGGTGTATATTAACATCATGTTTAAAAAAAATGACACCATATACAAACACCTCTATTGATACAATTATAGAACATGTGTGTTTTAAATGTTATATATATTAGAAGTAAAACATCCTAAGACATTGGTGATTACAGTAAGAACACAAAGTAAACATTGGTTGGACAACAATTAATCCATTTAACATCATTTTCAATAAAAATAGCAATCTATGCGTTAATTGGTTTATTTAAAACATCTTAAGACATGGGTCCAACATATCTTTTAAGTTGGTGTTAGAGCCTACATAATAGCGAATTTAGTGAATATGTGAGAAAAGTGGCTTAACAGAAACACAGCATTTTCATAGGTTCAAATACAAAATGACATAACAGGGGCGAAAAAATAATACGTCTTAAACATAAAAAAGAATGTAAGAATAGTGGGGGGAAAATAGAAAAACACAACATTTTCTTAGGCATAAATAAAATTAAATCATTATATATAGCAAACTAATTGAGGTATAAATAATACAAATGGTATATTTAAAAAACACAACATCATAGACACATAAAAATATTAAAATAATCATTATATATAGAACCAATTGAGGTATTAAAGCTAATGACAATTATATGAGAATAGGGTGAAATTAAAAACATGAAAATTGATATATCTAAACACACAACATTTTCTTAGGAGCAAATAAAAGTAAATCATTATATATAGCAAACTAATGGTAATTATGTGAGAATAGGGTAAACCAACTTATTATTCTATTAACATTATCTAACACCATTTTAGACACGCAAAATGTCGATGCAATTATGTTAAAATATAAGACATAAAATATATTAAATGCTGATGCAATAAAAAAACCTCCCACACAAATTATTCTAGATATGTGAATAAACACCCAAACGTGGCCTGTAAACACCATTATGTTAAATTATTGATGTAATATTAGGCATAAACTAATAAAAAGTAAGGTAAAATAACCAACAAAGGAAGTGACTTTGCACATATAGATGCAATATAAGTTCACATAGTCGATGTAATTATTTTTGACAAACATTTGCCATACATACATACACAAAAACATAACTTTTACACAAATACTAATACTTAAACATAACTTTACATAAATACATAAAACAGAACTTAAACTGAACTTTTACATACAAACACACACACAAATACATAAAACAGAACTTTACACACACAAAATACATAAAACAGAACTTAAACTGAACTTTTACATACAAACACACACACAAATACATAAAACAGAACTTTACACACACAAAATACATAAACAGAACTTAAACTGAACTTTTACATACAAACACACACACAAATACATAAAACAGAACTTTACACACATAAATACATAAAACAGAACAATACAGAAAAAGTATTAAAACATTAAAAAAACAAAAAAACATAACAGTTTTAAAACAAACTAATATTAAACAAAAAAGTAAAAAATACAAAAACATGCAAGTATTAAACAAAAAAAGACAGTGCAACAATTTCCAACTTGAGAAGCAATGGGGTATGGGTTGTCTTCTTCTAGCAGCTTCCTTAATATATTATTAGACATTATGTTTTTATAAATTTCTTCATTAAAAAAATCCATCATCCTATGCACTTGCCCATGTAAAAACAAAAAACAAATCCATCATCCTATGCACCTGCCTGATTGTACCTCATCCAGCGACCGCAAAGCGGATTCGGGATGAACTTAGCCTACTTGTGCAGCGTTTTATCGGGGCTGATTGGAACTTTGCCGAGCGCCCTAGCTTACACACGTTCGTCAGAACATCCGCATCTGGATAGCGAACTAGTCGGTTCCTCTGAGCTCCGAAGAGAATCAGAGGGTCTCCTTCTAGCCACTTACACATAGACATGGTGCGAGGACTTAATTGGATTTGAGAAGAATAGCTAACTAGTCGGTTCCTCTGAGCTCCGAAGAGAATCAGAGGGTCTCCTTCTAGACATAGGACTTAATTGGATTTGAAAAAATAGAAATTAAACTTACCCTGAGTGTTGTGAAGACGAATAAAGCTGAAGATGTAATGTACATTACTCCACTATTAAATGAGGCCCCACCACTTGTTAGAAATACAAAGCTGAGTAATAAACATCTGGTGTATATATATATATAAAAAAAAAGATTATAAATTTTATTGAAATAATTTTAACACATAATAAGATAAAATATAAAATAATTATTGGATTTGAAAAAATAGAAATTAAACTTACCCTGAGTGTTGTGAAGACGAACAAAGCTGGAATTGTAATGTATATTACTCCACTATTAAATGAGTTCCCCCACCAAATAGTGTTAGAAATACAAAGCTAAGTAATAAACGATGAACATCCGGTGTGTGTGTGTGTGTGTATATAAAAATAAGATTATAAATTTTATTGAAATAGTTTTAACACATAATAAGATAAAATATAAAATAATTATTGGATTTGAAAAAATAGAAATTAAACTTACCCTGAGTGTTGTGAAGTCGACCAAAGCTGAAGATGTAATGGATATTACTCCACTATTAAATGAGGTCCCCACCATTTGTTAGAAATACAAAGCTGATGAACATCCGGTGTGTGTGTGTGTGTGTGTGTGTGTGTGTGTGTGTATATAAAAAAAGATTAAAAATTGTATTAACGCATAATAAGATAAAAGGCGGCGAAGCTGAGTACATCCTGTGCCTAGATAAAATATAAGTAATAAAGTCGGTGATTCATACACTGTTGCGATAAGGTATGTTTCTATATACCGCCTTTGTCGGCTGATTAATCATAATAATTTTATATTTAAAAAAATAAGATTATGAATTTATTTGACATAATTTTAACACCATTAGTAGTACGCACATTTCTTTAATAATAATAATTTTTTATTTTAAAAATTTATTGAAATAATTTAACACCCAGAATTACTGCTTCTAACTTAACCTTTTATTTCGTACATAGTAATATCGTTAAACGTCTCTTTCTTATGTAAAAGCCGCATCTCACATATTTTTCCACATATGTGCGCAAAATTCCATCTTCTCTATTTTAGCAAACGAGTGCCCCATTGTAACTTGTTACACCAGTAAATGGTGTCTCTGTGGGTGAGGAAATTATATCCAACTCATTTTTTTCTCAATGATGTCTTGATTAATGTTTATGCTTATATTTTGTGTTTATGCCCCCTAACTTATAAACACCTAACATAAAGTACCGTTTAAGTATTAGCATTGCACAACTTAAAACAACTGCACAACTTAAACCAACTAACAAAAAAACAATATCACATTTGTTTAAATAATTAATACTTATTGTATGTATGTGTGTCTGTATGTGTGTATGTATATTTCCTAACTTAAAACAACTTACATAAAGTTCCGTTTAGTATTGTATTGTAAAAAACATTCCTCATTTGGTTAAATAATTAATATTTATTGTATGTGTGTGTATGTATATATTACCTAACTTAAAAAAACGCCTAATATTGTCCCCGCAAACCTTCACTTTGGCACAAACGAAAATAAAAATATACACGTCACCCTCATGTTGTTCCATCATCAATGCCTAATAATACTATTAAAAGTGTTCTTATATATTATATGGATAAGGGGCTGTTCTTGCACGGGTTTCAATATGCGTTATAACCTATCATTATTATCTGAGTATTCCATTTTCATTTATAAAGGCGATGTAGAAAGAAGAAAAAGAAATATGTAACAAAATCTGACATCATCTTTCCTAATCAATGCAATTTTATTTTAATTATTTTATTTTGTTATTAGGTTCAGCAAGATATTCAGGTCAACCACTAGAATTTCCGACCCCCGCCAGTTTCTCCTATTTGCACTATTATAGTTGCAATACATTAATGCATCATTTCTAGCATATATCTTGATCACCAATAACCAAAAGGTTTGGTTTAGATGGGTTGGGGACAAAATTTAAAAATACACAACTTAATCAACAAAAATTCTTCATTTGTTTTAAATAATTTAAAATTAATCCTTATTTGTTTAAATAATTAAACTAATGTGTAGGTGTATCATGAGTAATAGTTTTTGATGAGTAGTGCAAGTTGAGATCATTGAGAAGAGATAAGGCTCATCAACAAAAACATCCACGCTTATAAAAAAACATTTATTTTATTTAAATAATTTTTGCTGTATAATATGATAACAATTATAATATATATATTTTCATATTTTACATTTATTTATAATGTAATAAAAATTATAATTTTTTTGTTTTATAATATGATAACAATGATGATATTTTTTTTTTCTCATACATAATTTGTTAACTTTTTAACATATTTACATTAAATAAAAAATCACTCACATCTACATTGAAATAAATTCAGCTCAACACTTTATTCACAGCTCTGCGTCACAATGTCCATATGCAAATGTGCTGATCCCATCAGATTTAATAATCCTCTTTTCGTCTGCAGAGGAAAGGCTTAACTTTAGCATTTCAATGGAGTAAACATTATGCTCCATTGATCTAATCGATCTCATCTTGCTTAACATTTGCGTATTGTTGAACAGTACTTTTTTATAATCCTCAAAGCCAATTTTCTTGAGTGTTGATCTTTGAACACCTTTTGCCCTTTTCTTGATATCACCAGCCACATCAATTGCATACATTTTTGGTCTCAAAGCAACAACCTCATTAATTATTTGTGCGTTCACCTCATCTTTGAACTTTCCCAGCACCTTCTTGTTTTTAGTTGAGTAGTTGGGGTGATCGGGAGGATAATCAGATGTGTCAAAGTGTTCCTCCATCTCCTGCATGTCTTTGAAAACATCGTCTGTGCAAATTCCATAGATTAAAGAGTCCGTATCAGTGTATATTAAACGAAGCCGTTCTGGCCCATATTTGTGTAGCATGACGTCATAGTGAAATCCCAAAACGATCGTCTTCGAAATTTCGAGTATGGATAAGCCCACGTATGTCGCCTTATTGAAGAATATCCTGGTTTTTGCCATCTGCACCCCAACTAAATTTTCACCATAAATTGTCCTGTCCAGGAAATTTGGTTTTGCGACCAATTTCATCAGTCTTCTTTCATTATTTACAAGCTCATAGTTCATCCGTTTTCGCACATTTTCCATGGTCTTTCCAAAGTTAGCGTTGTTGTAGAGTTTGTATTGGTTTTTTTCGAAGTTGTTGGTTGCCTTCTTGCGCATATCTGTGTTCAATTTAATGTAAGGTAGAAGCCATGGGGATTGTTTAAACTGTATTGCTCGGTGAACCTTCACCAATTGCAGCCCATGGTCGAGAGCCTGTTTTAGGGCGATGTAATGTACGACATATCTCTCCCGTTTGCCCAGATGAGGTATTAATTTTTTCATATTTCCATCGCTGTTGGGTGGCACAATTGATTCTGCTAGGAACGGGAGATCGTTGTGGAGGTTGTGAAGATGTTCAGGATATTCTAGATCCACCTCCAATATGTAGCCATATTCAGAATCGTCCGGGATGTCTTGCACTTGTATTTCTCCAGGTCGCTCTGCCCACTTGAAGCCTCCATAAGGTAGAAATCTGCTCTGGGCATCGCCATATAAGTTGTTGGCGTCGTAGTACATTATATAAGTAGATTCCTGTGATGGGTCGTAATCGGGCATATACTTATTATTTGCCTTTGCATACCTGAGAGATGCTTGGCAGATGCCTCCTCTTATTCCTCGTTCAACCATTAATATCATGTCGTAGTCCAGTAGAAGTTCCAATCTGATGCCAGTTAAACGTAGCATTGCATCCCACGCCATTCCTGGTGCTGTGAAATAATGTGCTGGGTCGAGTTTATGTACGTTCATAGTCACTTGGCGGAAGTTTTCAAAAACATCGGCTAGGAGCAATACATCTGTTTTTAAATAAATGTCGCTATATTCTCCTAACGTGGAGCAATTAAATTCCTTCCATACGGCGGTGGCGTGGTCATAATCCTCTTCATCGATGTTGCTGTCTGTTAATTTGTTGTAAAATGCTTCCTTCGGTGGTAAAACGTCGTCGTCCAATCTTTCCCAAGAACTGACATAGTCATATGGGAATACGCCTTTTCTTAGCACAAGTGGTAGCTGCACTTCGTTAAAAAATTTTGCTGTTTCTGTAAAGCTGGTTTTTGGTAGGTTGTTGGCCAATTGACTCAGACTCTCAGCCATGAATCTGAATGAATCAATAAAGCGAAATTGCACCCCATTTATATATTTGGTAAACGAGATGAAATTTTCTTCTGTGTGGGGTATTACATTAATTCTGCCAGGTAGCTTTCCCAATTCCTTTATGATGAAGTGTGCGTCATATCTGCTCAGATTATGTATGATGACTGGCACGTAGTTAAATGTCTTGCAGCGTAAATTGCATTTATTACATGCAGGTCCTCTATACTTGCCGGAAATATGGCAGTGATCGTGTACCTTATGATTGCGTTCTTCAAAATTTCGCTTGCAGAGATAACAGATCTTGGCCGCCTTCCATTCTCTCTCCTCCAATTCATCAATCACCATTTCTTCATTTCTGTTCATAATCTTCTTAATTGGAGTGGATATCCTATCCAAATAGTCTAGGAAAAATTCGGCGGCACACTTTCCTCTGTACAAGTATGGTTTTGTAAGAGGCCAAAGATGTTCTATTTCAGCAGCAGGTTTAACATAGGCGCAAAAGGAAAATGGTGTGTGTTCTTGATAGGCTGTTGTGTATGAGCTTTGAGGCGTTGGTTCACATGTATCAATTTGATTTAAAATACACTCAAAATCAGCATAAATTACAAAATTTACTCTCACCTGGCGTTCAACGTTTTTGAATTCAATAAAAGGTTCATCAGTTGGAAGTTTAACAGCTGCTGGGGCGTTTTCATTGCAATATATCTTGTGTTCTTTCAGTTTTTCTTCTGATGTTCTCCCATAACGTCCGTCAAAATGAGTAAAGCACCGTTTACACAATTGTATTGCATCATGATGCGTAGTTTTTTGAAGATGAACTAATTTATTAAGGTGCTTAATATATACATAATGTTGTGTTTCCCCATCTTCTAAGAGTAAAAGATCTCGATGGTCTGGCAGTTCTTCTTTCACAACCTTCAGTGGATAAACGGCATCATTCTCATCCAATCCAAATACATTAATTGAGATGTTGTTAACTTTTTCAAACCTTCTGATCTCATTAAGCGGTGTAGGAAACGAAATGCATGAAAAATCATATCTGTGGGTGAGTTCTTGATATTTGCGATGCGTTGAGGATCCTTTTGAATTAATTTTGCCAGCACTGCATATTTAAAACATTCCTCATCTTGATTTTGTGGATTTATGCAGGCCTTCTTAGCTGCAATAACGCTGGGGAGTTTTATATAAGTTGACCCACCCAGCGGTTTGTACATATTTATTCTTAACCTCGCTCCATCAATTCCAACCAGCTGCCATCCACTCTTCTCCAGCTGAGCTTCTTCCATTTCATTAACTAATTTTTTGAATGCATGTTCAAGAAACTCGTTGAGGTTTGTATTTCTGTAAACAGCCTTATTTCGGGTCTTAAAGGCCCGGTCGCTGTGCTCTCCAATTGTATTTTCAAACAAGCATTCCACTAATATATTAACCTTTAAAGCATGCTTTTCCTCTAATTGGAGTTTAATTAGTTCATGAAGACGGGGTTTAATAGATTGTAGAAAGGTGGGTAGATCTTCAAATTCAGTTGATTGTAAAAAATATGATTTGAGCCTACCTTGATATGCCGTTTCATATTCTTCTGATGCGTGTTTTAGAAGGTGTTCCTTGGTTGGTTCTACGCCATCATAACGTGCAATCTTGCGAGGTGGTTCTTCAATGCAGAAGGTTTCATGCCGTTTTCCATTATACCTGTTCGGAAATGATTTTTTGCACACTTTACAGGTATATTCTGCACTACCATCACAGTATTTTTGGTGGCGATAGAGGCTGTTCATAAAAGAGAATGCCCTTCCACATTTTTTGCAGACCATTTCTTCTGATGTTGTCCTTAGAGTGGCCATTTCTTCTAATGTTGTCCTTAGAGCGAGGATGTAGCTTCTGGAGAGCGATGTTCACGTGTAGGAAGTCACACGAAGACTGAATTAGCGCCGACCTGCACCTGCTTATATACCCTGCACCTGAGGGTGGGGGTTGAAATGTGGGCTTATTTCAGTGGAAGCACGGTGATGAGTCATTTCCTGCTGACTTGGCAGCTGCACTATGATGAGTCATTATTAACTGGCCAAGTAGGATCACATTTCTTGTACTTCAGCTAATGTGGCTAATTACGTTTAATTCTAAGCTAAGTGAATTATGGAGGAATTCATAAAAGGCAAAAAAATATGTGTGTTTTTTGTTAGTTGGTTTAAGTTGTACACTGCTAATACTGAACAGAACTTTATGTTAGGTGTTTTTTAAGTTAGGTAATATACATAAAACATAGCACTTAACATAAAAGTAAAAATACAAAAAACAGAACAATACAGAAACAGTAAAAATACAGAACTAATGTTACAAATTAATATTAAACAAAAAGTAAAAAATACAAAAACATGCAAGTATTAAGCAAAAAACATATTACTTTTAAATTATTTAAACAAATGAGGAACTTCATGTTAGGCGTTTTTTAAGTTAGGTTGTGTGCAAAATATAAGTATTTAACCAAAATGAGGTATATATTGTTCACAGTACTAATACTGAACGGAACTTTATGTTAGGTGTTTTTTAAGTTAGGCTGTGTGCAAAATATAAGTATTTAACCAAAATGAGGTATATATTGTTCACAGTACTAATACTTGAACAGAACTTCATGGTAGGTGTTTTAAGTTAGGTGGCATAAACACAAAATATAAGTATAAACATTAATCGCGAGGTTATTTTCAACGTAACATTGGCAAAAAAATGGGTTGGATATAATTTCCTCGCCCACAGAGAAACCATTTTTACATTTACCCAATGGGGGCACTTGTTTGCTAAAATAGAGAAGATGGGGATATTGTACATATTTAATTGCTGGTTAGTTAAGAGAAATGTTAGACTTAGCTAGATAAGTTACAACATGCCGCCAGTAAAAAAAGAACGGGTTGTATTGTGTGTGTAAATTATGTATATTATTAACAAAATTGTAGCATTAGGGATGGATTTTTGTAATTAAACAAAATATTATGTTATTTATAATAGAACCGTACACATCCATGATGGAGAAAACGGTGATTAATTGTTGTAATTATTTCCTTTCTTTTGGATTGTAAAAATAGAGAAACATTATTAACGGCGTGTAAGGCGCGCGCGTTGAATGGGTTTAAAAATAAAACTACTCTGCAAAAATACTTCTGTGTTATAATCTCCGTCTAATAAAAAAACATTAAACGGAAGTAAGAATGATAAATTCCTTCTAAATGACTGCAGATTTTGTTTTAAATTTTCTTTAACACAATACATTCAATAATCAGTCATTAGCACATCCATAACTCTAGGAACACAAATCAATTCTATTTTAGGCGTGGCATCCATTAATTTAATAAATTCTCTATGGGAATTATATTTAAAGATAGCAACATCCTTTCTATTAATTATAAACAATTTGTCATTCCATATGATGATAATATCCCCCACCGTTAAAAAAAAATGTATTGCATCAGTGCGTGTGCGGTATGGTAAATGTTTGTTAAATAATTACATCGACTATGTGAACTTATATTGCAGCAAAGCCACTTCCTTTTGTTGATTTTTTGCCTTACTTTTTATTAGTTTAATAATACATCAATAATTTAACATAATGCGAATAATTTGCGTGGGAGTTTTTTATTGCATCGGCATTTAATATATATATATATTTTAACATAATTGCATCAACATTTTGCGTGTTTAAAATAGTGTATTTAGCTAAAAAGTAATGTATTATTATAATTGGTTTTGCTATATTAAAATAGTATTTTATAAGATATAAATTATGATTCATCCTATTGACGGTGTTACACCGGATGTCGCGGCGATGTATGATTCAGTCAATTGCAATTTCTCACAAGATAAATAGCTTTTAATTGCCGTATATAATATTATTTGTACCTAATTTAGCACAGAACTGACCGCGATGTAACAACTTTTTATTATTATTTTTTTTAATTTATTGTCAGCAATGTAATTTTACTATTCCAGTGATTTCTTACTTTTCCTTTTCTTTTTAATAATTCTGATTATTTTATAAGCTCAGTTTTCGTTTTTCCTTGTTTTTTTTCATTATCCCATTTCTATTTACTCCATGACCGAACTGTTTAAACTGTTAGCTATATAAAGTGTTGCTCAAGTTCATCTGTACTTAGCATCAAAAAGCTGTTATTTAGTTTTGTCTTTCTTTTGTTATATTAATGTATTAACATCACTCATATAAATCTCTAAGTAATTTATTTAACTGAATTATTTCTATAAGCAGCAACTCCAGCAGACGGCATTTGCCATGCTGTTTACCTTTGTCTTTACTACTTTTGTATATATTGTATTTATTATACTTATCAAATAAAGGTTATTAATAATAACACACATAGAGGTTGCAGGGTGCCATTTTTGATGATGTTAATATATGCTGTCCAACCAATAGTTTAGTTAATATTCTCATATTATTTGTGTTCTTACTGTAATCGCCAATGTCTTAAGATGAATAAACCAATTAACATTTAAACACACATGGAGGCTGCAGGGTGACATTTTTATTGAAATTTATCCCATTTGTATTATTTATGTCTCAATTAGTTTGCTATATATAATGTTTTTTTAATATTTTTGTGTTGCTAAAATGCTGTGTTTTTTATTAACCCCCCACTATTCTTTTTTATGTTTAAGACGTATTATTTTTTCGCACTGTTATGTCATTTTGTATTTGAACCTATGAAAATGCTGTGTTTCTGTTAAGCCACTTTTCTCACATATTCACTAAATTCGCTATTATTAGGCTCTAACACCAACTTAAAAGATATGTTTATTTTTACCCCCCAACCATGTCTTAAGATGTTTTAAATAAACCAATTAACGCATAGATTGCTATTTTTATTGAAAATGATATTAAATGGATTAATTGTTGTCCAACCAATGTTTACTTTGTGTTCTTACTGTAATCACCAATGTCTTAGGATGTTTTACTTCTAATATATATAACATTTAAAACACACATGTTCTATAATTGTATCAATAGAGGTGTTTGTATATGGTGTCATTTTTTTTAAACATGATGTTAATATACACCGTCCCCCCACCAGCAATTAATATTCTCACATAATTACATTCTTTTTTATGTTTTACTTCTAATATATATAACATTTAAACACACATAGAGGTTGCAAGGTGCCATTTTTGATGATGTTAATATATGCCGCCCAACCAATAGTTTACTTTTGAGTTCTTACATTTTCACCAATGTCTTAAGATGTTTAATTTTTCACCTCACATATTTGGCATTAGTTTATGCCTCAATTGCTATTTTGTGTTTTTTAAATATACCATTTGTATTATCTCAATTAGTTTGACATATGTAATGATTTTATTTGCACTTAAGTAAATGTTAATCGCTTTATTAAACTGTTGTTAAATAATACCTTGTAAACCATTTTGTTTTACTTGTACTTCAATTTACCATATGTAATGATTTAAATTTGCACTTAGGTAAATGTTAATCGCTTTATTAAATTATTGTTAAATAATACCTTGTAAACCATTTTGTTTTACTTCTACTTCAATTCACCATATGTAATGATTTAAATTTGCACTTAAGTAAATGTTAATCGCTTTTATTAAATTGTTGTTAAATAATACCTGTAACCCATTTTTGTTTTACTTATGCCTCAATTTACCATATGTAATGATTTAAATTTGCACTTAAGTAAATGTTAATCGCTTTATTAAATTGTTGTTAAATAATACCTTGTAAACCATTTTGTTTTACTTATACCTCAATTTACCATATGTAATGATTTAAATTTGCACTTAAGTAAATGTTAATCGCTTTTATTAAATTGTTATACCTTGTTTTACATTATGTGGCCCACCCTCAATGTTTTACATTAATATTTTGTTGGGAGGGATTGCGGATATGTTAATTAACTTGTCTCCTTATTCTAGTTTTAACTTAATTAGTTTGCTATATAATGTTGCGTTTTTAGATATGTGCTTGTATTATTGTTACTTTATTCTCACAGCCAATATATTTGTTGGACGTTTTGCATCAACATAGCTGTATCAGACATTAAATGTTGTTAATCAATTTATTTGTGTCCCTAATCACCTTTTTTTATGTCTAATATAATGTTTTAATATTGTCTAAAATGTTGTTAAATAATAAAAAAGATATGTTAAACTACCTTGTTTTATTTCCTCCCGAGGTGTGTATATGACATTTTGAACTAAGTGACCGCTTTGGTCAGATATGTCAATTTTTACTTGTTTTACCTTATTGTCATATAATTACATTCTTTTTTTATTTTTATGTCTTAAGATGTTTTAAATAAACCATTTGTTTTACTTATACCTCAATTAGTTTGCTATATATAATGAATATTGTGTTTTTAGATATGTCAATTTTTACTTGTTTTACCTTATTGTCATATAATTACATTCTTTTTTATTTTTATGTCTTAAGATGTTTTAAATAAACCATTTGTTTTACTTATACCTCAATTAATTTGCTATATATAATGAATATTGTGTTTTAGATATGTCAATTTTTACTTGGTTTATTGCCACATATTCGCCATTAGTTTGCAACTGTTTTAACATTTTTATGTCTTAAGATGAATAATAAATACATTAATATGTTTTATTTTCACTCACATAGTTTGCTTGTTGTTTTGTAACTTATTTATGTCTTAAGATGTTGTCTAATAATAATAAATACATTAATATGCCATTTTGTATTTTTTTTTTTTCACCCCTTACCCATATAACGTTCTAATATTATTTTAAGATGTTATGTTTTTGTCACATATTCGCCATTAGTTTAACATTTACTTAAGATGAATAATAAATACATTAATATGTCAATTTGTTTTATTTTACCATTAGTTTGCAACTGTTTTAACATTTTTATGCCTTAAGATGTTGTTTAATACATTAATATGCCAATTTATATTATTTTCGTCTTATTCTCACATAATTAGTTTTTACTATATATCATGGTGTTAAATAACACCCAAATAAATTATTAAGGAAATGTTATTTTTTGTTTCCCCCACCCACTGCTAATAACGTTTAAGATAAATCAATTATTAAAAGATATATTGATATAATGAAATAAATGTTAAACTACCTTGTTTTATTTTCCTGGGGCCACATACTTATATATGATAATTTACTACTATGAACTAAGTGACCTCTTTGGTCTAGTGGTTTGCATTACCGACTTCTAACCCAACAATTAAGGTTCGATTCCAGGAAAATCAACTTTTTTATTTCATTTTATTTAATTATTTATAATTTATTTATATTTATAATTTAATATATATTTTATTTAATTATTTATAATTTATTTTATTTATAATTTAATATATAATTTATTTGTAATTTAATCGTCTTCGAATTGAATGATGGGATGACGTCATCGATTAAGCTCATTGATTTGGATGATGGCAGCAGCGCTCTTCCAACCCCCAAGACTAGTATCATAGCCCCTGCGCCAGAACATACTTAACTACCTACGCTGCTGCATTAGAAAGAATAAACAAAAACAAACAAAAAAAGTGATTATATTCAATCACAAAATTTTGTCCTACTTATTTTTTTTTTAATTGTCTGTGGGGATGGACCAAGCCCCCTGCTATCCAAAGCCCTTCTGGGCCCATATAGCTACCCCAAAGTTCGGAGCCTTTTCAGTGCACTGCCGGCCTCCGGACAACACTGTTCATTACCGGACATCAGCTGTAAGAGGCACCTAGGAAGAAAAAATCTAAGGGCAGTAGCTAGACTCGAACCCGGAACCTCCGCGTTGCTAGTCCAGCGCGCTACCACTGAGCTAATCCCTTCCTTTTTGTCCTACTTAAATTTATTTCTCTGAAATTCCAATGTTTAAATTTTAATCGAACTTATAATTTGTACATGTTAATTTTGTTTTGATGCACTTCACAACAAGATCTATTGATTACCGTACGTAAGGATAAAAAAATCTGGTGTGGAACACTCACACAACTTTCTCTTACTCCAGTACTCAAAATTATAATTGACAAATTTTATAGTTAGTGTACCAAATTTAATGAAATTCGTCGAAAAGTGAAAACACTGTCCAGTAAAACTGTCCGGTTTACTAATTTCCTTGAAACTCGGAATTTGGGTCATAGATTAATTTCTAGTTATTTCAATTTGGATGACAGAATTGTATAATCAACTGTGATAGCATTTTAAAGAAAAACATAACCCCCCTCCCCAAAAGTCCCCTTAAATGAATTTATCAGGGGAAAAGTTTCAAATAAAAGTTGTAGCTCTTTATATGTATAGTTAACAACCTGGTTTAAAGAAAATCGTTGGAGCCATTTTCGAGAAAATACCAGAAAACTGAAAATTATATTTCAGTAAAAACGCACTTCCGGTTATCTATTTTTTTTTAAACTCGGAATTTCAACAACATATTTAATTCTAATTAACATTATTTAGATGACAGAATTGTCCAATATACTGAAACAGCAGTTAAGATGAAAACCTAACCCCACCCCTCCCCAAGAAGTGCCCTTAAATGAATTTTCCTGGAGAAATGTTTCAAATAAAAGTTGTAGCTCTTTGTATGTGTAGTTGATATCACAAGTTTAAAGAAAATCTTCGGAGCCATTTTTGAGAAAATTGCAAAAACGTAAAAAAAACAACTAGTAAAGTGG
>JAAEAF010014144.1:0-17799 GCA_011037195.1 Triatoma infestans
AATGAACAGGCTAGTCAGTAACCTACATACATAATGGTATACTTTAAAACACACTCTTTAAAACACTAAAATATTATTCAGTTTTTTGGTATTTTCCAATTTTCTTGCAGTTGCGACGATTTTCTTCAAACTTGTTATATCAACTACACATACAAAGATCTACCACTTTTATTAAAAAAATTTCTCTTGAAAAATTCATTGCAGTGCACTTTTGGGAGAAGCGTGGGGTTAGGATATCGCCTAAGGTGTTTTTTTCAGTTTACTATACAATTCTATCATCTAAATAATATTAATTAGAATGAAATGTGCTGTTGAAATCTGAGTTTTTAAAAAAATCGGATGACCAGAAGTGCGTTTTTACTGAAGAAAATAGTAAACCGTAAGTGTGCTTTTACTGAACTTTCTATTTCGTTTTCCAGAAACGCCAAGGAATTTCATCAAACTTGCTACACAAACTATAAAATTGGTCAATTAGGTACAATTCTAAAAACTGGAGTAAGAAAGTTGTGTGCGTGTTTCACACCAGACTTTTTTTTTTCTTTTGTCGGGGAAATTCACATATATCTACACAAATGCAACCTGCAATAATAAACATGTTAAGAATTCACTTACCGACTTTGCTCTACCTGGACTGGAAGTTCCAAAGAAGGATATTAATAGTGGCCATATAAATGTTTAATTAAATAATTATAATTCCAATTATTAAATTCATAACAGTATCATGCAAGATAGCATCGTTGTCATAAATTATATAAAACCTTATTTACGTAGTTGACGATTTTATTGAGGAAACTATTTGGAATGGAAAAGTAAATTCTGAAAAGTCCAGAATTTTCCAGAGTGATTTTTGCTAAACATAATATCACAAGGAATTAGTAATACATCACATTTTCATTAGTATCAAATATTCAATCTCCAACAAGCACTAAGTAATATAGAATTTATGTAGCAAACATTCATGCGACTTGACATAATTTGAATGAATTATAATTATTTTGAATTTATTTATACCGAGTTCATTTCATTCTTAGATTTTTATACCAATACTATTACGGAGAATCCAGAGACAACATAAACATGGACCACCATAATTCCCCAGCCTACCTTTAATGCTGTAGGTTGGAATATGTAACAATCTCTTGCAGTTACATATCCTTCGATGTCCTTGCTTCTTTCACTTCATTACACTGGACACATGACACAGTTTAAAATATTATAATCGCAAAATTGTAGAACGCATTACTATTCGCGCGAAATTTGGAATATCCGTGGACTAATTTTTTTTTAACGCACTAGTTAAAATAATCATTTATTTTGATAATAAAGAATACAAAGCACTCCCGCTAGCAACCGCTCTCGCACTACCTGTAAAAAAGTATAATAATAATCAATTAATAGTGTAATTCGGCTAAAATTTAATAACCATCATTGCAGAAGTTTCTGCGTAAGAAGAATAATAATTCTTAAATAAAGGAATCAGGATTTACCATGTGCAAAAATATGGTATGAAACAATAACATAACTACGGTTTTACTGCAATTATTATAGTTCTAATGGAAAATTGTTATTTTCCTTTACTCCTAGTAAGTGGAAATATTGCGATTGTCTTAAATTGCGTTTTTACCAGAAATACATTTAGAAACATGCACTCTAATCCAAAATGACCTGCTTTATAGCTTTTCAAATTTCTATGAAAACAGATTGTATCATGTAGCCTTGGCTTACCTTCTAGTAAGCTTGCTAGTCGTCCAAGAAACTATATTTTCAAAGCCAGCTGCTAAATATCTTGGGATGACGTTTCAAACTACCTTCAGCTTCGCCGAACATATTAGACGAGCAACTGACGAGACTGAATTGATGCTAGAAACCAACATGCTAGAAACACTGAATATTTGAGTATAATAAAAATAATAAAGTGAAAAGGCAGGTGGTAGCGGGAACACAGACGCAACTTTTAGAGCTTAATAACACATCGACGAAAATAGAATTTTACATCCAAATCCAAAAATATCGTCGAGACGCCTGTGATTCTCCACTGGATGCCTAATATTTGTTTAGCCTGTGCAGGTAAACAAACGTGACTAATTGTGGCTTCCTGTATTTTAATGAATTTCTATAGTAAATACATCCTTAACTTAGAATATAGTATCAAATTGATTACCATAACTAGTAATTAAGAAGCATGCGATCTAATCCGAGAGACATGCATTCATACGTTTCCCCACCGGGAATCACGTGCCCCAGCCCGCACGTGATCGTCGTCGCCAGCCATTCTAATGCGACGTCCGCTAAACCCAACATATTACGGAATAAGTGTAACCGCAGCATCATTAACGCTATGAAAACAGTTTCTATTATGTAGCCATGTCTTACCTTCCAGTTGCCAGCCGCCGATAAAAGTGCATTTACAATGTCAGCCACTAAATATCTAGGAATGACGTTTCAAACTAAGATGAGCTTCGCCGACCATATTTGGCGAGCAGCTGACGAAGCTGAAATAATGCTAGAAACACTAAATATTAGGGTGTAATAAAAATGATGAAGTGTAAAGGAAGGAGGTACCGAAAACACGCTGCTAATTTTAGAGCTTTATAATACCTCCGCGGAAATAGAATTTAACATCAAGATCCAAAAATAACGCCGAGACGCCTGTGATTATTCGCTGGCTACCTCATATTTTTTTTTAGCCTGAACAGGTGAACAAGCCTGAATTAGTCGCGGCTAAGTGTATTTTAATAGATTCCTGAAAACTATCATTCCAGTACTGAAAACTTCATTTCGTCGACTATCACGTCCTTCCACTTTTTCAAATTTGAATTGCTGCAAACATATGTCGTAATTAGTAACATTTCAGCGCGGGAATTTGACCACTGTACAACTTTTTCAATTAAATCAATATCGAATAATAATGTAAAAGCTTCGAAAAATTGTACAGTATTCCGCCAGATCTATCGTTGATCGTGCTTGCCATGTAAAATCGTCTAATACAGCATCCACATCTGCCCCTGGCCAAAGTGAGTGACTTAGTAATGCATTGCGACTGTTATATTAACGGTCCTAAAACTATCATGAAATGAGGAGTCATCGGCTTCACTAGTAATAATTGAATTTGGTAAGCTTCTCGTGTCTTCATAGTCCATCAAGCAATAGCCGCCTATATAATTCGTTGTATTTACGTTACAAGTTGTTTCATCTTTACTCGAATATATTATACGTCTTTTTCTCAACGGGAATTTCTGCGAATTTTTGACATTTGATACCCACAAAGAAAAAAAATAATTCTAATGACACTGAAATGAAATACTAATTACTCTTGAAATCGATAACTTTTTTACTTTCAACACTTGCCCAAACTGACATTCCGAAGCTGACCAACAATACTGCACCTCACTCACTAGAATAGGTTAAAACAAATATTAATTTATGCTAATTAAATCCAACAGAGGAACTCTGGTACAAACCAAAACATGAAATAGGCAATAAAGTTGACAAAAGCATTTCAAGATTAACATAATATAAACAAAAGTGAATTCAACTATACCTACCTCAAAAATAAAATAAATGAACAGGCTAGTCAGTAACCTACATACATAATGGTATACTTTAAAACACACTCTTTAAAACACTAAAATATTATTCAGTTTTTTGGTATTTTCCAATTTTCTTGCAGTTGCGACGATTTTCTTCAAACTTGTTATATCAACTACACATACAAAGATCTACCACTTTTATTTAAAAAATTTCTCTTGAAAAATTCATTGAAGTGCACTTTTGGGAGAAGCGTGGGGTTAGGATATCGCCTAAGGTGTTTTTTCAGTTTACTATACAATTCTATCATCTAAATAATATTAATTAGAATGAAATGTGCTGTTGAAATCTGAGTTTTTAAAAAAATCGGATGACCAGAAGTGCGTTTTTACTGAAGAAAATAGTAAACCGTAAGTGTGCTTTTACTGAACTTTGTATTTCGTTTTCCAGAAACGCCAAGGAATTTCATCAAACTTGCTACACAAACTATAAAATTGGTCAATTAGGTACAATTCTAAAAACTGGAGTAAGAGAAAGTTGTGTGCGTGTTTCACACCAGACTTTTTTTTTTCTTTTGTAGGGGAAATTCACATATATCTACACAAATGCAACCTGCAATAATAAACATGTTAAGAATTCACTTACCGACTCTGCTCTACCTGGACTGGAAGTTCCGAAGAAGGATATTAATAGTGGCCATATAAATGTTTAATTAAATAATTATAATTCCAATTATTAAATTCATAACAGTATCATGCAAGATAGCATCGTTGTCATAAATTATATAAAACCTTATTTACGTAGTTGACGATTTTATTGAGGAAACTATTTGGAATGGAAAAGTAAATTCTGAAAAGTCCAGAATTTTCCAGAGTGAAGATTTTTGCTAAACATAATATCACAAGGAATTAGTAATACATCACATTTTCATTAGTATCAAATATTCAATCTCCAACAAGCACTAAGTAATATAGAATTTATGTAGCAAACATTCATGCGACTTGACATAATTTGAATGAATTATAATTATTTTGAATTTATTTAAACCGAGTTCATTTCATTCTAAGATTTTTATACCAATACTATTACGGAGAATCCAGAGACAACATAAACATGGACCACTATAATTCCCCAGCCTACCTTTAATGCTGTAGGTTGGAATATGTAACAATCTCTTGCAGTTACATATCCTTCGATGTCCTTGCTTCTTTCACTTCATTACACTGGACACATGACACAGTTTAAAATATTATAATCGCAAAATTGTAGAACGCATTACTATTCGCGCGAAATTTGGAATATCCGTGGACTAATTTTTTTTTAACGCACTAGTTAAAATAATCATTTATTTTGATAATAAAGAATACAAAGAACTCCCGTTAGCAACCGCTCTCGCACTACCTGTAAAAAAGTATAATAATAATCAATTGATAGTGTAATTCGGCTAAAATTTAATAACCATCATTACAGAAGTTTCTGCGTACGAAGAATAATAATTTTGAAATAAAGGAATCTTCAGGGAATGGGGATTTACCATGTGCAAAAATATGGTAGGAAACCATAACATAACTACGGTTTTACTGCAATTATTATAGTTCTAATGGGCAATTTTTATTTTCTTTTACTCCTAGTAAGTGAAAGTATTGCGATTGTGTTAAATTGCGTTTTTACCAGAAATACATTTAGAAACATGCACCCTAATCCAAAATGACCTGCTTTTATAGGTTTTCAAATTTCTAAGAAAACAGTTTGTATCATGTAGCCTTGGCTTACCTACTAGTTGCGAGCCGTCCAAGAAACTATATTTTCAAAGCCAGCCGCTAAATATCTTGGGATGACGTTTCAAACTAAGATGAGCTTCGCCGAACATATTAGACGAGCAGCTGACGAGACTGAATTCATGCTAGAAACCAACATGCTAGAAACACTGAATATTTGAGTATAATAAAAATAATAAAGTGAAAAGGCAGGTGGTAGCGGGAACACAGACGCAACTTTTAGAGCTTAATAACACATCGACGAAAATAGAATTTTACATCCAAATCCAAAAATATCGTCGAGACGCCTGTGATTCTCCACTGGATGCCTAATATTTGTTTAGCCTGTGCAGGTAAACAAACGTGAACTAATTGTGGCTTCCTGTATTTTAATGAATTTCTATAGTAAATACATCCTTAACTTAGAATATAGTATCAAATTGATTACCATAACTAGTAATTAAGAAGTATGCGCTCTAATCCGAAAAGACAAGCGTTGATAGGTTTCCCCACCCCGGGAATCACGTGCCCCAGCCCGCACGTGATCGTCGTCGCCAGCCATTCTAATGCGACGTCCGCTAAACCCAACATATTACGGAATGAGTGTAACCGCAGCATCGTTAACGCTATGAAAACAGTTTCTATTATCTGGCCATGTCTTACCTTCCAGTGTCCAGCCGGCGATAAATGTGCATTTACCATGTCAGCCACTAAATATCTAGGAATGACGTTTCAAACTAAGATGAGCTTCGCCGACCATATTTGGCGAGCAGCTGACGAAGCTGAAATAATGCTAGAAACACTGAATATTAGGGTGTAATAAAAATGATGAAGTGTAAAGGAAGGAGGTACCGAAAACACGCTGCTAATTTTAGAGCTTTATAATACCTCCGCGGAAATAGAATTTAACATCAAGATCCAAAAATAACGCCGAGACGCCTGTGATTATCCGCTGGTTACCTCATATTTTTTTTTAGCCTGAACAGGTGAACAAGCCTGAATTAGTCGCGGCTAAGTGTATTTTAATAGATTCCTGAAAACTATCATTCCAGTACTGAAAACTTCATTTCGTCGACTATCACGTCCTTCCACTTTTTCAAATTTGAATTATTGCAAACATATGTCGTAATTAGTAACATTTCAGCGCGGGAATTTGACCACTGTACAACTTTTTCAATTAAATCAATATCGAATAATAATGTAAAAGCTTCGAAAAATTGTACAGTATTCCGCCAGATCTATCGTTGATCGTGCTTGCCATGTAAAATCGTCTAATACAGCATCCACATCTGCCCCTGGCCAAAGTGAGTGACTTAGTAATGCATTGCGACTGTTATATTAACGGTCCTAAAACTATCATGAAATGAGGAGTCATCGGCTTCACTAGTAATAATTGAATTTGGCAAGCTTCTCGTGTCTTCATAGTCCATCAAGCAATAGCCGCCTATATAATTTGTGTATTTACGTTACAAGTTGTTTCATCTTTACTCGAATATATTATACGTCTTTTTCTCAACGGGAATTTCTGCGAATTTTTGACATTTGATACGCACAAAGAAAAAAAATAATTCTAATGACACGTGAAATGAAATACTAATTACTCTTGAAATCGATAACTTTTTTACTTTCAACACTTGCCCAAACTGACATTCCGAAGCTGACCAACAATACTGCACCTCATCACTAGAATAGGTTAAAACAAATATTAATTTATGTTAATTAAATCCAACAGAGGAACTCTGGTACAAACCAAAACATGAAATAGGCAATAAAGTTGACAAAAGCATTTCAAGATTAACATAATATAAACAAAAGTGAATTCAACTATACCTACCTCAAAAATAAAATAAATGAACAGGCTAGTCAGTAACCTACATACATAATGGTATACTTTAAAACACACTCTTTAAAACACTAAAATATTATTCAGTTTTTTGGTATTTTCCAATTTTCTTGCAGTTGCGACGATTTTCTTCAAACTTGTTATATCAACTACACATACAAAGATCTACCACTTTTATTTAAAAAATTTCTCTTGAAAAATTCATTGAAGTGCACTTTTGGGAGAAGCGTGGGGTTAGGATATCGCCTAAGGTGTTTTTTCAGTTTACTATACAATTCTATCATCTAAATAATATTAATTAGAATGAAATGTGCTGTTGAAATCTGAGTTTTTAAAAAAATCGGATGACCAGAAGTGCGTTTTTACTGAAGAAAATAGTAAACCGTAAGTGTGCTTTTACTGAACTTTGTATTTCGTTTTCCAGAAACGCCAAGGAATTTCATCAAACTTGCTACACAAACTATAAAATTGGTCAATTAGGTACAATTCTAAAAACTGGAGTAAGAGAAAGTTGTGTGCGTGTTTCACACCAGACTTTTTTTTTTCTTTTGTAGGGGAAATTCACATATATCTACACAAATGCAACCTGCAATAATAAACATGTTAAGAATTCACTTACCGACTCTGCTCTACCTGGACTGGAAGTTCCGAAGAAGGATATTAATAGTGGCCATATAAAAGTTAAATTAAATAATTATAATTCCAATTATTAAATTCATAACAGTATCATGCAAGATAGCATCGTTGTCATAAATTATATAAAACCTTATTTACGTAGTTGACGATTTTATTGAGGAAACTATTTGGACTGGAAAAGTAAATTCTGAAAAGTCCAGAATTTTCCAGAGTGAAGATTTTTGCTAAACATAATATCACAAGGAATTAGTAATACATCACATTTTCATTAGTATCAAATATTCAATCTCCAACAAGCACTAAGTAATATAGAATTTAAGTAGCAAACATTCATGCGACTTGACATAATTTGAATGAATTATAATTATTTTGAATTTATTTATACCGAGTTCATTTCATTCTTAGATTTTTATACCAATACTATTACGGAGAATCCAGAGACAACATAAACATGGACCACTATAATTCCCCAGCCTACCTTTAATGCTGTAGGTTGGAATATGTAACAATCTCTTGCAGTTATATATCCTTCGATGTCCTTGCTTCTTTCACTTCATTACACTGGACACATGACACAGTTTAAAATATTATAATCGCAAAATTGTAGAACGCATTACTATTCGCGCGAAATTTGGAATATCCGTGGACTAATTTTTTTTTAACGCACTAGTTAAAATAATCATTTATTTTGATAATAAAGAATACAAAGAACTCCTGTTAGCAACCGCTCTCGCACTACCTGTAAAAAAGTATAATAATAATCAATTGATAGTGTAATTCGGCTAAAATTTAATAACCATCATTACAGAAGTTTCTGCGTAAGAAGAATAATAATTTTGAAATAAAGGAATCTTCAGGGAATGGGGATTTACCATGTGCAAAAATATGGTATGAAACCATAACATAACTACGGTTTTACTGCAATTATTATAGTTCTAATGGGCAATTTTTATTTTCTTTTACTCCTAGTAAGTGGAAGTATTGCGATTGTGTTAAATTGCGTTTTTACCAGAAATACATTTAGAAACATGCACCCTAATCCAAAATGACCTGCTTTTATAGGTTTTCAAATTTCTAAGAAAACAGTTTGTATCATGTAGCCTTTGCTTACCTACTAGTTGCGAGTCGTCCAAGAAAATATATTTTCAAAGCCAGCCGCTAAATATCTTGGGATGACGTTTCAATCTAAGATGATCTTCGCCGAACATATTAGACGAGCAACTGACGAGACTGAATTGATGCTAGAAACCAACATGCTAGAGACACTGAATATTTGATTATAATAAAAATAATAAAGTGAAAAGGCAGGTGGTAGCGGGAACACAGACGCAACTTTTAGAGCTTAATAATACATCGACGAAAATAGAATTTTACATCCAAATCCAAAAATATCGTCGAGACGCCTGTGATTCTCCACTGGATGCCTAATATTTGTTTACCCTGTGCAGGTAAACAAACGTGAACTAATTGTGGCTTCCTGTATTTTAATGAATTTCTATAGTAAATACATCCTTAACTTAGAATATAGTATCAAATTGATTACCATAACTAGTAATTAAGAAGTATGCGCTCTAATCCGAAAAGACAAGCGTTGATAGGTTTCCCCACCCCAAGAATCACGTGCCCCAGCCCGCACGTGATCGTCGTCGCCAGCCATTCTAATGCGACGTCCCCGCTAAACCCAAACATTTACGGAATGATGTAACCGCAGCGCAGCGTAACGCTAGGAAAACAGTGTTCTATTATCTGGCCTGTCTTACCTTCCAGTGTCCAGTCCGGCGATAAATGTGCATTTACCATGTCACCGTCTAAATATCTAGAATGGACGTGTTCACCTAAGATTAGCTTCGCGCCGACCATATTTGGGCGAGCAGCTGACCGAACTGAATCAATGCTAAAAAGACTGAATATTAGTGTATAATAAATATGATAAAGTGAAAAGGAAAGAGGTACCGAAAACACGCCGCTAATTTTAGAGCTTTATAATACCTCGGCGGAAATCGAATTTCACATCAAGATCCAAAAATAACGCCGAGACGCCTGTGATTATCCGCTGGCTACCTCATATTTTTTTTTAGCCTGAACAGGTGAACAAGCCTGAATTAGTCGCGGCTAAGTGTATTTTATAAGATTCCTGAAAACTGTCATTCCAGTACTGAAACCTTCATTTCGTCGACTATCACGTCCTTCCACTTTTTCAAATTTGAATTATTGCAAACATATGTCGTAATTAGTAACATTTTAGCGCGGGAATTTGACCACTGTACAACTTTTTCAATTAAATCAATATCGAATAATAATGTAAAAGCTTCGAAAAATTGTACAGTATTCCGCCAGATCTACAGTTCATCGTTCTTGCCATGAAAATTGTCTAATACAGCATCCATATCTGCCCCTGGCCAAAGTGAGTGACTTAGTAATGCATTGCGACTATTATATTGACGCTCCTAAAACTATCATGAAATGAGGAATCATCGGCTTCACTAGTAATAATTGAATTTGGCAAGCTTCTCGTGCCTTCATAGTCCATCAAGCAATAGCCACCTATATAATTTCGTGTATTTACAAGTTTATTCGAATATATTATACGTCTTTTTCTCAACCGGAAATTCTGCGAATTTTTGACATTTGAAACCCACAAAGAAAAAAATAATTCTAATGACACGTGAAATGAAATACTAAAAATTCTTGAAATCGATAACTTTTTTACTTTCAACACTTGCCGAAACTGACATTCCGAAGTTGACCAACAATACTGTACCTCATTGACTAGAATAGCCTAAAACAAATATTAATTTATGTTAATTAAAACCAATAGAAAAACTCCGGTACATACTAAAACATAAAATAGGCAATAAAGTTGACAAAAGCAATACAAGATTAACATAATATAAACAAAAGTGAATTCAACTATACCTACCTCAAAAATAAAATAAATGAACAGGCTAGGTCAGTAACCTACACAATGGTATACACTTTACTTTAAAACACTAAAATATTATTCACTTTTTTGGTATTTTCCAATTTTCTTGCAGATTCAACGATTTTCTTCAAACTTAATATATCAACTACACATACAATCATCTACCACTTTTATTTAAAAAATTTCTCTTGAAAAATTCATTGAAGTGCACTTTTGGGAGAAGCGTGGGGTTAGGATATCGCCTAAGGTGTTTTTTCAGTTTACTATACAATTCTATCATCTAAATAATATTAATTAGAATGAAATGTGCTGTTGAAATCTGAGGTTTTAAAAAAATCGGATGACCAGAAGTGCGTTTTTACTGAAGAAAATTAGTAAACCACAAGTGCGCTTTTACTGAACATTTTTTTCGTTTTCGACAAACGCCAAGGAATTTCACCAAACTTGGTACACCAAATAAAAAACTGGTCAATTAGGTGCAATTCTGAAAACTGGAGTAGGAAAAAGTTGTGTGCGTGTTTCACACCAGACCTTTTTTACTTTCTTTTGTAGGGGAAATTCACATACATCTACACAAATGCAACCTCCAATAATCAACATGTTAAAAATTCACTTACCGACTCTGCTCTACCTGGACTGGAAGTTCCGAAGAAGGATATTAATAGTGGCCATATAAATGTTTAATTAAATAATTATAATTCCAATTATTAAATTCATAACACTGTCGTGCAAGATATCATTGTTGTCATAAATTATATAAAACCTTATTCAAGTATTTGACCATTTTATTAAGGAAACTATTTGGAATGGAAAAGTAAATTCTGAAAAGTCTAAGAATTTCCCAGAGTGAAGAGTTTTGCTAAACATAATATCACAAGGAATTGATAATACATCACATTTTCATTAGTATCAAATATTGAATCTCTAACAAGCATTAAGTAATATAGAATTTATGTAGCAAACATTCATGCGACTTGACATAATTTGAATGAATTATAATTATTTTGAATTTATTTAAACCGAGTTCATTTCATTCTAAGATTTTCATACCAATACTATTACGGAGAATCCAGAGACAACATAAACATGGACCACTATAATTCCCCAGCCTACCTTTAATGCTGTAGGTTGGAATATGTAACAATCCCTTGCAGTTACATATCCTTCGATGTCCTTGCTTCTTTCACTTCATTACACTGGACACATGACACAGTTTAAAATATTATAATCGCAAAATTCTAGAACGCATTACTATTCTGCGCGAAATTTGGACTATCCGTAGACTAATTTTTTTTTAACGCACTAGTTAAAATAATCATTTATTTTTATAAAAAAGTATACAAAGCACTCCCGTTAGCAACCGCTCTCGCACTACCTGTAAAAAAGTATTATAATAATCAATTAATAGTGTAATTCGGGTAAAATTTAATAACCATCATTGCAGAAATTTAGTTTCTGCTTAAGAAGAATTATAATTTTGAAATAAAGGAATCCTCAGAGAATGAGGATTTACCATGTGCACAATTATGGTATGAAACAACAACATAACTACGGTTTTACTGCAATTATTATAGTTCTAATGGGCAATTTTTATTTTCTTTTACTCCTAGTAAGTGGAAGTATTGCGGTTGTATTAAATTGCGTTTTTACCAGAAATACATTTAGAAATATGCACTCTAATCCAAAATCACCTGCTTTTATAGCTTTTCAAATTTCTATGAAAACAGATTGTATCATGTAGCCTTGGCTTACCTTCTAGTAGCGAGTCGTCCAAGAAACTATATTTTCAAAGCCAGCCGCTAAATATCTTGGGATGACGTTTCGAACTAAGATGAGCTTCGCCGAACATATTAGACAAGCAGCTGACGAGACTGAATTCATGCTAGAAACCAACATGCTAGATACACTGAATATTTGAGTAAAATAAAAATAATAAAGTGAAAAGGCAGGTGGTAGCGGGAACACGGACGCAACTATTTAAGCTTTATAACACATCGACGAAAATAGAATTTTACATCAAAATCTAAAAATGTCGTCGAGACGCCTGTGATTCTCCGCTGGATGCCTAATATTTGTTTAGCCTGAGCAGGTAAACAAACGTGAAGTAATTGTGGCTTCGTGTAACTTAATGAATTTCTATTGTAATTACATCCTAAACTTAGAATATAGTATCAAATTGATTACCATAACTAGTAATAAGAGGCAAGCGCTCTAATCCGAAAAGACATGCGTTCATAGGTTTCCCCACCTCGGGAATCACGTGCCCCAGCCCGCACGTGATCGTCGTCGCCAGCCATTCTAATGCGACGTCCACTAAACCCAACATATTACGGAATAAGTGTTACTGCAGCATCATTAATGCTATGAAAACAGCTTGCCAGCCGGCGATGAAACTGCATTTACAATGTCAGCCGCTAAATATCTAGCAATGACTTTTCAAACTAAGATGAGCTTCGCCGACCATATAGAGCAGCTGACGAAGCTGAAATAATGCTAGAAAGACTGAATATTAGGATATAATAAAAATGATAATGTGAAAAGGAAGGAGGTACCGAAAACACGCCGTTAATTTTAGAGCTTTATAATGCCTCGGCGGAAATAGAATTTAACATCAAGATCCAAAAATAACGCCGAGACGCCTGTGATTATCCGCTGGCTGCCTCATTTTTGTTTAGCCTGAACAGGTGAACAAGCCTGAATTATTTGCGGCTAAGTGTATTTTAATATATTCCTAAAAACTATCATTCCAGTACTGAAAACTTCATTTCGTCCACTATGACGTCCTTCCACTTTTTCAAATTTGAATTATTGGAAACATATGTCGTAATTAGTAACATTTCAGCGCGGGAATTTGACCATTGTACAATTTTTTCAATTAAATCATTATCGAATAATAATGTAAAAGCTTCGAAAAATTGTACAGTATTCCGCCAGATCTACAGTTCATCGTTCTTGCCATGAAAATTGTCTAATACAGCATCCATATCTGCCCCTGGCCAAAGTGAGTGACTTAGTAATGCATTGCGACTATTATATTGACGCACCTAAAACTATCATGAAATGAGGAATCATCGGCTTCACTAGTAATAATTGAATTTGGCAAGCTTCTCGTGCCTTCATAGTCCATCAAGCAATAGCCACCTATATAATTTCGTGTATTTACGTTACAAGTTGTTTCATTTTTACTCGAATATATTATACGTCTTTTTCTCAACGGGAATTTCTGCGAATTTTTGACATTTGATACCCACAAAGAAAAAAAATAATTCTAATGACACGTGAAATGAAATCCTAATTACTCTTGAAATCGATAACTTTTTTACTTTCAACACTTGCCGAAACTGACATTCCGAAGCTGACCAACAATACTGCACCTCACTGACTAGAATAGGCTAAAACAAATATTAATTTATGTTAATTAAATCCAATAGAGAAACTCTGCTTCAAAACGTACCAAAACATGAAACGAGCATTAAAGTTGACAAAAGCAGTACAAGATTAACATAATATAAACAAAAGTGAATTCAACTATACCTACCTCTAAAATAAAAAAATGAACAGGCTAGGTCAGTAACCTACAACACTTTTACTTTAAAACACACACTTTAAAACACTAAAAAATATTATTCACTTTTTTGGTATTTTCCAATTTTCTTGCAGTTTCAACGATTTTCTTCAAACTTATTATATCAACTACACATACAAAAATCTACCACTTTTATTTAAAAAATTTCTCTTGAAAAATTCATTGAAGTGCACTTTTGGGAGAAGCGTGGGGTTAGGATACCGCCTAAGGTGTTTTTTCAGTTTACTATACAATTCTATCATCTAAATAATATTAATTAGAATGAAATGTGCTGTTGAAATCTGAGTTTTTAAAAAAATCGGATGACCAGAAGTGCGTTTTTACTGAAGAAAATAGTAAACCGTAATTGTGCTTTTACTGAACTTTGTATTTCGTTTTCCAGAAACGCCAAGGAATTTCATCAAACTTGCTACACAAACTATAAAATTGGTCAATTAGGTACAATTCTAAAAACTGGAGTAAGAGAAAGTTGTGTGCGTGTTTCACACCAGACTTTTTTTTTTCTTTTGTAGGGGAAATTCACATATATCTACACAAATGCAACCTGCAATAATAAACATGTTAAGAATTCACTTACCGACTCTGCTCTACCTGGACTGGAAGTTCCGAAGAAGGATATTAATAGTGGCCATATAAATGTTTAATTAAATAATTATAATTCCAGTTATTAAATTCATAACAGTATCATGCAAGATAGCATCGTTGTCATAAATTATATAAAACCTTATTTACGTAGTTGACGATTTTATTGAGGAAACTATTTGGAATGGAAAAGTAAATTCTGAAAAGTCCAGAATTTTCCAGAGTGAAGATTTTTGCTAAACATAATATCACAAGGAATTAGTAATACATCACATTTTCATTAGTATCAAATATTCAATCTCTAACAAGCACTAAGTAATATAGAATTTATGTAGCAAACATTCATGCGACTTGACATAATTTGAATGAATTATAATTATTTTGAATTTATTTAACCGAGTTCATTTCATTCTAAGATTATTCTACCAATACTATTACGGAGAATACAGAGACAACATAAACATGGACCACCATAATTCCCCAGCCTACCTTTAATGCTGTAGGTTGGAATAGGTAACAATCTCTTGCAGTTACATATCCTGCGATGTCCATGCTTCATTCACTTCATTACACTGGACACGTGACACAGTTTAAAATATTATAATCGCAAAATTCTAGAACGCGTTACTATTCTGCGCGAAATTTGGAATATCCATGGACTAATCTTTTTTTTAACGCACTAGTTAAAATAATCACTTATTTTGATAGTAAAGAATACAAAGCACTCCCGTCAGCAACCGCACTCGCACTACCTGTAAAAAAGTATAACAATAATCAATTAATAGTGTAATTCGGCTAAAATTTAATAAGCATCTTTTGCAGAAGATTCTGCGTAAGAAGAATAATAATTTTGAAATAAAGGAATCCTCAGGGAATGAGGATTTACCATGTGCAAAAATATGGTATGAAACAATAACATAACTACGTTTTACTGCAATTATTATAGTTCTAATGGGCAATTTTTATTTTCTTTTACTCCTAGTAAGTGAAAGTATTGCGATTGTGTTAAATTGCGTTTTTACCAGAAATACATTTAGAAACATGCACCCTAATCCAAAATGACCTGCTTTTATAGGTTTTCAAATTTCTAAGAAAACAGTTTGTATCATGTAGCCTTGGCTTACCTACTAGTTGCGAGCCGTCCAAGAAACTATATTTTCAAAGCCAGCCGCTAAATATCTTGGGATGACGTTTCAAACTAAGATGATCTTCGCCGAACATATTAGACGAGCAACTGACGAGACTGAATTGATGCTAGAAACCAACATGCTAGAAACACTGAATATTTGAGTATAATAAAAATAATAAAGTGAAAAGGCAGGTGGTAGCGGGAACACAGACGCAACTTTTAGAGCTTAATAACACATCGACGAAAATAGAATTTTACATCCAAATCCAAAAATATCGTCGAGACGCCTGTGATTCTCCACTGGATGCCTAATATTTGTTTAGCCTGTGCAGGTAAACAAACGTGAACTAATTGTGGCTTCCTGTATTTTAATGAATTTCTATAGTAAATACATCCTTAACTTAGAATATAGTATCAAATTGATTACCATAACTAGTAATTAAGAAGTATGCGCTCTAATCCGAAAAGACAAGCGTTGATAGGTTTCCCCCCCCCGGGAATCACGTGCCCCAGCCCGCACGTGATCGTCGTCGCCAGCCATTCTAATGCGACGTCCGCTAAACCCAACATATTACGGAATGAGTGTAACCGCAGCATCGTTAACGCTATGAAAACAGTTTCTATTATCTGGCCATGTCTTACCTTCCAGTGTCCAGCCGGCGATAAATGTGCATTTACCATGTCAGCCACTAAATATCTAGGAATGACGTTTCAAACTAAGATGAGCTTCGCCGACCATATTTGGCGAGCAGCTGACGAAGCTGAAAGAATGCTAGAAACACTGAATATTAGGGTGTAATAAAAATGATGAAGTGTAAAGGAAGGAGGTACCGAAAACACGCTGCTAATTTTAGAGCTTTATAATACCTCCGCGGAAATAGAATTTAACATCAAGATCCAAAAATAACGCCGAGACGCCTGTGATTATTCGCTGGCTACCTCATATTTTTTTTTAGCCTGAACAGGTGAACAAGCCTGAATTAGTCGCGGCTAAGTGTATTTTAATAGATTCCTGAAAACTATCATTCCAGTACTGAAAACTTCATTGCGTCGACTATCACGTCCTTCCACTTTTTCAAATTTGAATTATTGCAAACATATGTCGTAATTAGTAACATTTCAGCGCGGAATTTGACCACTGTACAACTTTTTCAATTAAATCAATATCGAATAATAATGTAAAAGCTTCGAAAAATTGTACAGTATTCCGCCAGATCTATCGTTGATCGTGCTTGCCATGTAAAATCGTCTAATACAGCATCCACATCTGCCCCTGGCCAAAGTGAGTGACTTAGTAATGCATTGCGACTGTTATATTAACGGTCCTAAAACTATCATGAAATGAGGAGTCATCGGCTTCACTAGTAATAATTGAATTTGGTAAGCTTCTCGTGTCTTCATAGTCCATCAAGCAATAGCCGCCTATATAATTCGTTGTATTTACGTTACAAGTTGTTTCATCTTTACTCGAATATATTATACGTCTGTTTCTCAACGGGAATTTCTGCGAATTTTTGACATTTGATACGCACAAAGAAAAAAAATAATTCTATTGACACGTGAAATGAAATACTAATTACTCTTGAAATCGATAACTTTTTTACTTTCAACACTTGCCCAAACTGACATTCCGAAGCTGACCAACAATACTGCACCTCATTCACTAGAATAGGTTAAAACAAATATTAATTTATGTTAATTAAATCCAACAGAGGAACTCTGGTACAAACCAAAACATGAAATAGGCAATAAAGTTGACAAAAGCATTTCAAGATTAACATAATATAAACAAAAGTGAATTCAACTATACCTACC
>JAAEAF010014145.1:0-95409 GCA_011037195.1 Triatoma infestans
TATCTATCTATACCATACCCGCGGAGAAAGGGAAAAAAGAGATTATGCACTCTATATTTAGTACACAGAGACTAATGTACTGATAAAACGGTAAGATCGCCATCCAAAATAAAATAAAATTATGAAATAAGTTGGCGGCAAATTTAAATATAACATTAAATACCGAACAAACTCAAAACATAGGCTATGATGGAAAAATTCTGTAAAACAGGCAATAATGGAATAATTGTATGGATCTCTGTTCTGAAACATTCACCACACTTTCTATTACTGCAATCGTAACAACTTATTGATAAAGTTACTTCACACTTGGGATTTTTAACTACAAATTTCGTAACTACAAATATGTGTGCGGTTGACTATAAGTTATTTGCCACCTGAATTTGACTACATTCCAAATCACCAGGCAAGGATTCAATTAAAATTCGGCAGCAAGACAACTTAAACATTAAACAATAAATCGTACCTCGATTGATGGATGACTGAAACTTCCGTGTAGGTTTTAACAAATCAGGATATTAATTTGAATTTCTTGAGTTATTTCCTCTTTAAGATAATGTGTCACAAACGCATATACCCACGGACAGTCACTCTTTTTCTTTATATACACATACATGCAGCGCGCACAACACTATATGCCTTCTCTTAATGTTATTGTAATTTTTAATTAATTAATAAATAATGTTTTATTTTTATCAAAAGAAATACAAAAATGAATAATCTTTACATTAATAGACAATGGACAAATAGTCCGTCTGTCAAGTTGACTAATAACTAATGTATCCAAAAATAAATAAAAAAATAATAAAAAACTGTGTTTAAAAAAGAAAATAACATTCAATTTTTGAACTAAAAATACAATCATTTTAAATGAAGCTATTAATCAAACTAACAAAGTAAAAAATTTGTACTTATCCATCTAGTTGTAATTAAATTCACTCACTAAAAACTTCCTATAAGACATCGCTTTGTGACAATATTTGTATAAAAGGTTCCAATTTTCACCATTAAGAATGGCTATACAATTATCCAGAGTTAGATTTCTGGATCCAAAACACTCTAAACGGTAAGGCGACAAAATCGGGCATTCACTCAGAAAGTGAGCCACACTTTCATAAATTACAGAGTGAGCAATTATAATTAAAGTTTTGTCTCCATGGTTGATAATTGAAGTCCATCATCTCCGATCTCAATCTGAAAAACAGACTAACTTTGTAAATACTAAATTGGCGAATATATTCCAGACTATGATCGAGTCGCTTGTAGACGAGATGAAACCTCGAGGCCGACATGCTAGCTAGAAAAGTATCCCTCTGATGCACTCTCATTTTTTCTGTCAGCAAAGCTACAAAATGTTTAGCAGAATCTACATTGAAATTATCTACACATAGCTGAATTGACAAGCATGTGCTTTATCTATCCATGTTTTGATCCACCCACTTTTCGACCTAATACACTCTAATGTAACTAGATAGGCCAGTTTATTAATATTGCTGAGTGTTTTGACCACAAATGAAGAATATAATTTAAAAGTATACAAATACAAAACTTCAAGTTTAGTCTCCAAATATAAGGCGTAGTTTGGGGTATTATTTGGGAGGGAAAGTATTCTTTTAATTGCGAAACGTTGGAATTTCTCTAGTACATCATATTCTTTATACCTGGGCCGCATAACAAATAATAGACCGTGCAACTGCTTCAAAGACCCGCCACTTTACGTCAAAAATAACATTTTTATTATGGAATAAACTCCCCAACGTACGATTAAACCCTAACTTAGCTAACTTTATTTTTTCTTCAAAATTTTCTTTAAAAGTTACCTGGGGGTTCAAAATTACACCGAGGTATTTATAGGTTTTAACAATTTCTAAATTCTTTTTCTTAAACCTCCACTTTTCATTGGACCTTAATTTTGATTTGTGATTTTGAAACATCATAATCTTTGATTTGTCTGTATTCACATTCAGACTCCATCGATCACAATAAACCTCTAAATCATCTATCATTTTCTGCAGAGCGATAGGAGATTCGGCCAATATTACCACATCGTCCGCATACATCAATACTTTAATTATTCGGTTGTTAATTTTAACACCACCTCCCAAGTTAGCTGGTAGATCATCAATGAAAAGCGAGAAAAGCGTCGGACTTAGTGTACAACCTTGTTTGACTCCAGTTGAAGTTGTAAACCAACCAGATAACTCTTTACCATTCCAAACCGCTGATTGTGTATTATTATAGAGACTTTCTACCATTGTAATGAACTTATAAGAGACACCTAAATTACTCAACTTAGAAAAGAGGGCATTTCTGTCTATCAATCGAAGGCGGCTGAAAAGTCAACAAAAAAAAGCGTAAACTCTTTGATTATTGGCTCTACATTTCAACTTCACCATACTAGTAAGAATATATAAATTATCCGATGTAGAAAAACCTCTTCTGAAACCACCTTGATAATCACTTAACACATCATTAATATCAACCCAATTATTTAACCTGTTAGATAACATACTAGTGAATAATTTTGACAGCACCGTGTTAATAGAAATACCTCTGTAATTATTAATTATATTAATATTGTCCTTTTTGAATAATGGAAAAATCAGTGACCTTAAAAATGGGAGAGGAACTTTATTTGTTAAGTTATATGGTTAAATAATTCAAGAATTTTCTTGAACAAACATTCAGGGCCCTTTTTAAAGAATTCATAAGGCACACGATCTAAACCAGGAGCCTTATTTAATTTAGACTTCCCCAGGACAGAAAGAAGTTCCGTTAGAGAAAAGCTATCATCAAGTCTGGGATCAATTGTGTACGTAGGTCATAAGAAACAGAATTAAGCGGAGGCTGAGCTGTAAGTAAAGTTTTAAAATAATCTGCAAAATGAAGAATGCTGATTTGCCCATTTGATTTAAATTTGTAACCCTGTAAATTATTTATTATAGACCAGAAATCAGAGGAACACTTCACTTTATTCAATTTATTAATTATAGAACTTTGGAAAGTTTTCTTTTTATTTTTACACATTTCTTTATGACTTTTATTACTGTTTAAATACAAATATTTTATTAAAGAAGACTGTGATTTCTTAAATAAATTTAAAAGGGCAAACGACCGCTTTCTCCAACGAAAACAATCGAAATCAAACCAAATACTTTTTCCAACTTGAAGTTACTAATTCCCTTTAGATTCATGTTTTTACCATTATGAGCCGCTTTCTTAATCCAATCAATAAATACATCTACAACCTCATCAGGTTCATTGCAATTGAGCTTTCTCTGATCAGCCAATAAAATCGTGTTCATCCTATCAGAATAATGCACTTCATCATCCTTAGACCAACTCAATTTCGGAAGTAAAGCCACCTCTTCGCCCATACTGTGCATCTGTTCGTGAAAAAGTGTTATTACAATTGGGAGGTGATCAGAAAACAGTTCCATCCCAACTTCAAAATCACACACCATCGACAAGCAGCTGGAAGAAATACAGCATAAATCAATTGTAGAACTACCAGACCCTCCTAAAAAAGTAAATTCGCCATTAACATCACCTGGACTCCACCCATTCAAAATAATTAAATCATTATCGTCAACAAACTCTAAGTATTTGGCAACCCTATAATCCGAAACTGCGTCTTTAGCTTTTCTAATCGATGAGAAACTACAATTTTCAACTAATAATTCCTGAGACAAAACTTGTTGGTTCCCTATTCTAACATTCATATCACCGATCAACAAAATATTATTACTGTAATTCCTAAGAAAAAAATTAACCAAATTATTAAAATCCACATTCCATTTGTTACAGTTTAAATATGCTGGTACAATTATTATCTTTTTATTAGCTAGTATACATTCAATGAACGCTAGATTATCTCTAGTAGTAAAACTCATATTAAAATAAGATTTAAAACTACTCCTAAAACCAAAAGGCAACCACCACTTGCCATGCCATAAATGCTTTCACGTTTTGCATAAATCCAGAATAACTCAAATCCATTAAACATATTATTAAATCCGTCTGTTTTTCCTTCTTCCACAAATGTCTCATATAACAAAAAAATATCATGACTTTTAATAAAACTAAAAAAGTTAATTAAATGAAATTTGTTCCTTAAACCAGCTACATTATAACTGATTATCTTAATATTACTTAAAAATCTATTCTCTACAATACCTCGACAGACGGCGTGCCCTCATTTTTTACGCACAGTCGATTCATTGTGTACATTACGAGTGGCAATAGGGGTAGAAGCTCTCTCCAACAGGGTTTTAACAACATTCAACTCTTCTTCAGACTCACACTGCAAGCCAACATCGAGGTCCCAGACGAACTTCTTATTGTGAAAGAAAAAGCAGTCCTCTCTCATCTTAATATGTTCGTTTTTAACGACTGACAAAATTTTCTTCCTTACCTCCAATAAGTTGGATTTCTTTAATCTAGAAGGGTAGTCTTTATTTCCAAGCCGGGAAGAAACGACTACTCTGACCCCAAGGCATTTAGACCCATTAGTCTTATGTCTTTCCTCTTGAAAACTTTCGAAAGGTTGGTGGATAGGTATATTACTGATGGCCCATTAAGGGATCATCCACTCCATCCTAACCAACATGCTTATATTGTGGGTAAGTCGACAGAGACTGCATTACATTGTCTCGTCGGAAGGATAGAATCTGCTTTGGAAATAAAAGAATATGCCCTAGGGTGTTTCTTTGATGTTGAGGGGGCATTTGACAGAGTATCGTTTGATGCTCTGGAAGATGCCTTGGTACGAAAAGGTATACATCCCGTCTTAATCAAATGGATAGGTGTCTATCTTAGGAGTAGGGTTATACAGGTTTCCCTTGGAGGGCGCACCATGATAGTACAAGTGGGGAGAGGGTGCCCTCAAGGGGGTTGTCTCTCACCTAAGTTGTGGTGCGTCGTCATGGATGACCTTTTGGTTAGGATGAATTCATCGGGATTTTATGTGCAAGCATATGCCGATGTTGGTGTCATTTTATTGTTAGGGCGCTGTTTGTCCACTATTTCGGACCTAATGCAAAGCGCCCTTAACATGGTATATTGTTGGACACAGGATAAGGGTTTTTCTATTAATCCTATTAAGACCCAGGCAATTCTATTTACTCATAGAAGGAAGACAGTAGGTTTTACACCTCCTAGGTTGTTAGCCACTTCCATACAGGTTAGCAAATCAGTGAAGTACCTTGGAGTAGTTCTCGACAGTAAATTGAACTGGTCGGAACATGTTAAGACACAACATCAAAAGGCGATAATCTCCTTTTGGCAATGTCGAAGAGTTGTAGGTAAGAACTGGGGGATCACTCCCAAGATGATGTTCTGGATTTATTGCATGGTCATTAAACCTAGATTGGTATATGCGGCTTTGGTGTGGTGGCGTCGCATTGAAACACGATCCGCTAGGCAGCTGTTGGAAGAAATCCAACGTTTGGCTTGTCTGGCGGTGACTGGTGCGTTTCGGACTACACCGACCGCATCTATGGAGACTTTGTTAGGGATTCCACCTCTCTTTGTGGAGGTGAAAAACCAGGCAATGAAAGCCTGTTATAGAATTAAACAGGCAGGTTTTTGGCAGGGTAAGCGATATGGTCATTCTACCATTTATCGTGAGATGCTTTTAAGGATTCCCATTACAGGTTTCCCTTCTGATAGGAATTTGAAGACTTTTGTCTTTGGTCATTCCTACAGGGTTAGGTTGCCTTCTAGGGAAGATTGGTTAACCCTGGGTCCGTCTGGTGTGATTCCTGAGAATTATCTCCGATGCTACACGGACGGTTCCAGGATGGATGGTAGGTCTGGGGCTGCCGTCTATTTTGAGACGGGAGATCATTTGGTAGCGCCTCTTGGTGAGTGGGCCACCGTTTTCCAGGCTGAGGTTTTTGCAATTCTTTGCTGTATTTTGGATGAGACGGTGCGTAACACTAATTTAAAAGGTGTTTGTACTGCTAGGACAGCCAGGCTGCGTTGAAGGCGCTTAATTCATGTGTCTTCACTTCCAGATTGGTGTTGGAATGTTCTAAAAGACTGGAAGATCTTTCTTCATTAAAGGATGTGCTTCTGGTCTGGGTTCCAGGTCATATGGGAATTTTTGGGAATGAGGAGGTGGATAGGTTTGCCAAATTAGGTGCCTCTCTCCCTTTCATTGGTCCAGAGCCTGCTCTTGGTGTGACTTCTGGCACATGTTTGTCGGGCTTTCAGACGTGGATGACCTCACAGCACTCATCCTTATGGATGAGTGCAGTGGGTTGTCGGCAGTCTAAAATGATCATTGGGGGCCCGGACGGAGCTTTGAGTAGCGGGGTCCGATGTCTTTCACGGACCTCCCTCAGACATCTGGTTGGATTCCTCACTGGGCATTGTGGTTTAAGGAGACATCTCTATATAATGGACTCGTGCCTGACCCCTTTTGTAGAGTTTGTGAGACTGAGGAGGAAACACCCATGCATCTATGACGATTGTTTGGGTTGTGAGGAGATTAGGTTTAGGACCTTCGGCCGGAATAGGATATCGGTAGAGGATCTTAAGCTGTGTCCTTTTAAGGTTTTGGTCCGATTTGTTCGGTCTGTGGTGAAACTTAGATGGTTTAAACCTGGGCCTGGATTTTCGTTATAGTCCCAGTGGTTGTTATTCTTTAGGGGTAGCTATATGGGCCCTGGGAGGCTTTGGATAGCGTAGGGTTTGCCCTCCCCTTTTGTGAACAATAATAACCTCGACAGACGGCGTGCCCTCATTTTTTACGCATAACAGTCGATTCATTGTGTACATTACGAGTGGCAATAGGGGTAGAAGCTCTCTCCCACAGGGTTTTAACAACATTCAACTCTTCTTCAGATTCACACTGCAAGCCAACATCGAGGTCCCAGACGAACTTCTTATTGTGAAAGAAAAAGCAGTCCTCTCTCATCTTAATACGTTCGTTTTTATCGACTGACAAAATTTTCTTCCTTACCTCCAATAAGTTGGATTTCTTTAATCTAGAAGTATAAACCAAATCTCGATGAACAAATAGGCCAGTACCTCTTAGTTTATTGCAATTACTCAATATAGATGCAACAACAGCCTCCGATTGAAATTCTGCGATAATAGGCCTCCTGACGCTCTTGCCGTCAGCTTTACCGATAAAGGACGCATGAACAACTTGCACATCAGCCTGACCGAGAACTTTCTCACAGAATTCCTTAACAGCATTCTTCTCATTCAATTCTTTATCAGTAATCAGACCTCTAAAGATTAAGTTCTTTGCCTTAAGTTTATTCTCCAATCTCTCCACTGTTAAATTCAAATTTTTCTCTCTCTCTTTCAGACTTTTAACATCTTCTTTCAGGCTCTTATTCTCTTGAATTCTAAATGTTTAAAATCATCTTTAGTAGGGAGTAATTTTATTTTATCATCAAACATGGTATTAATTTTCGAAAATAATATATCAGTCTCCAGTATTTTATCAGATTTTTTGTTTGTCCCCTCTTCAGGAGAACTATCACTACGTTTCCTCTTGTCCTTATTTAAATTTGAGGATGAAACGTACTTTTCGAAAAATCTGTCTTTCTTTTGACTCATAAATTACTTAAATAAGAAAAAAGAAATAATAATAATAATAATAATAATAAACAACAACAAAACAAAAACAAAACAAAAATTACAAATCCACCAGTAGAAAAAATAATAATAAAATAAATTTCTTTCACTTTATCCAAAGAGAGAAATTAATGTATCTCGCACTGTATGAAGTTTATCAATGCAACTTAAAATCACAAACGTCTATAATGACCTTGACTTTGTCCCTCTCTAGTAATAGACACTGCAATCCAGAATCCCCAGTCTAGTTAAAGTTCATACAAATATTATCAACGTCTTGCAAAAATTGAAGAAAAAATTGAAATTAAACTAAATAAATTTTCACTAATTTCTCAATATTTTTTTAAAAATGAGTCACAGAGAACACAGACGAATCATAAAAAATCTGGTGTGAAACACTCACACAAGTTTCTCTTACTCCAGTTCTCAAAATTATAACAAACAAATTTTATAGTTTTTGCACCAAATTTAATGAAATTTGTCGAAAACTGTAAAAACTATTCATTAAAGGCGCACTTCCGGTTTACTGATTTCCTTCAAACTCGGAATTTTGGCCATCTATTTATTTCTAATTAATTTCATTCGGATGATAGAGTCGTATAATCAAGTATGATACCACTTTAGAGGAAGCTGTAACCCTACCCCCTCTCCTAGAAGTGCCCTTAAATGAATTTTTCCAGAGAAATCTTTTATATAAAAGTTGTAGATCTTTGTATGTTTAGTTTATATGTGTAGTTTCAAGAAAATCGTCGGGGCCATTTTTGAGAAAATCGGGAACAAGTGAAAAAATCATTTAGTAAAGTGTTAAAACAAAAGGTCTTCCGGTTATCCGATTTTCCTCAAATTCGGAATTTCAACAACATATTTAATTCTAATTAACATTATTTAAATGAGCGAATTGTGTAATAAACTGAAATAGCACTTTAGAGGTTAACCTAACCCCACCCCTCCCCGAAAAGTGCCCTTAAATGAATTTTCCCAGAGAAATGTTTCAAATAAAAGTTGTAGCCCTTTGTATATGTAAATGATGTTATAAGTTTAAAGAAAATCGTTGGAGCCATTTTTGAGAAAAACGCAAAAAAGTAAAAAAAACAACTAGTAAAGTGGTACTTCCGGTTGAGGAATTTTGACAGATAACGCACAGTCAGATCGCATGGTGATACCTAAACGGAATATCAAGTTTCAGCTTTCTACGGTTTTTCGTTTTTGAGCTATGCTGTTCACATACACACACACACACACAAACCATTTGCTAAAAACCACTTTTTTGGACTTAGGGGACGTCAAAACGGATATTTCCGGTGAAAACTCAATATCGAAAATTTGACACGATTACAATACTTCCTCTTACTAGGAGTAAGAGAAAGTAAAAATCAGTCGTTCAAAAAATTCATCAGATCAAACCACTGTAACTAGTAAAATTTTAAATTCAATACAGAGCAAGCACAAACACAACCTTACAGTTTGAAAGCTGTAGGTCAACCTCTTAATGTTATTGTAAGAGGAAGTATTAAGATCGTGTAGATTTTCGAAGTTGCGTCTTCGAAGCATGATTTGAGATATCCTTATTAGGAGCCCAATGTTTATAGCGCATAATAAATGAGTGTGTATGTATGTGAGAGAGAGCGAATGTGTGCCAAACTATACAAAAAGTCTCAGGTAGCTCGAACTTTCTATTTCCTTCAAATACAACCATCGCATCGGAGGCTAAGTTTTTACACAAAATCCGTCAGCTGGAAGTGTGATTTTACTGAATGGTTTTTCCCAATTTTTCTTGATTTCCTCTAAAATGGTGTCAATGATTTTCTTTAAATTTCGTATGCTAGCATCTAGCATGAAGGCTTATTATTTTTATTTGGAAGAAAATTATTTTTTGTAAGGTGTGTGGAGGAGATGCAAAGCTAAGCTCTTCTCTAGAGAGCTACTTCAGTACAATATACGGTTCTATCCCTATATAATAGCACGTGCAAACATTGGTAGAATTCCAAATCAGTTGACCGAAATTGCGAATTTACTTCATATATAACAATATTAAGCTAAATTGAATGCATTACTAGAATTTCAAATTTGAATAAAGTCAGTTAATTCAAAATTTGGTTCTGTCGTTTGGAATTTTCACGAGAACGGCTTAACGATTTTCTTTAAACTAGGCATTCTAACTAAATAGATATATAAGCATCACCTACAAATATAAATATATCACGTTCATTTGTAGGATTGTTCCCGGAATAATTGATATTTCCACTGGTGTTGAGATTTTGAAGCGCTAAATGCATGACTACGGTTAATCACACCTGCTGTGTGCGGCGCCTAACATCATCCTATACTTGTACATATGTAGCTCTTCAAGGCCTTTCAAAACTTCAGAGTTTTGGTTTCCTCCACACATCTAACATCTGGGTAAACAAGATATTGTTATTCATTAAAATGGAAGAAACTCACAAATACACGCACTAATTATTTGGCAATTTTCAGCAAAGATCAAGTCTGGTGCTGAAGATCTAAGATAGAAATGTAAAAGATTAAAACTATCACAAGGAAATGAATGTAGAGAGGTCCTCCGTTGTAAGATGGGACTGGTTTTTCCCGCCACATATAGATACTGGCCTTGGACGTGCCTGCCACTTGTTGCTAGTTAAAATATCAGTAGTTGGTTTTTTCCATCCTGCAAAAACTATTAATATTCTTCAAATAGCCAAATAAAAATCAAAACAAAGGAAACTGCGCAAACTTATTAGTTTTTTGGCTTTCTCTAACTGCTGTTTAGAGAAAGAGCTTGAAGTATTGTAACCGACCTTTCATGGGACATGCACGTTTTGAGGTCCCCTGAATCCGAAAAAGTGGTTTCGGAAATTGGCCTGTGTGACCAATCATAACTCTAAAAGTAAAATTCGCAGAATGTCCAAACTTGATATTTAGTTTTAGAACTACCATAGAAAAGGTTATGAACAAAATCAGTCAATTGGAAATATAGTTGGTGAGGTGAAACTTGAGGATTAGGAAAGTCAGTTTAGGTGGAAGTGGGGTTCATTGAGGGAAAATTGAACAACTAATTCGACAATCTGAATAAACATCTGACTTTCAATAGACTAGTGAAAACTCTCTTTTTTTGCAAATAAGGTACTTCAACAAGTAGGGCCTTTTTTGAACGGCCTTTCTAAAGGCCAAGTCGATCCCAGCAGCTGTTTAAGTATATTATTCTGGAATGTATATTACACATGACAAATATACCGAACCGAACACATAATTGACAACGATAAGATTGACATTACGCCATTCTTGAGGCAGGAATGGCAGCAGACGAGTTGGTCTTTTTTCACCGGTTCCCGGATTCCATGTATCTTCTCTGAAACGATCTCATCAAATTGCCTCAGGAATCGTAGTTGGTACCAATTTATCTATAACAACGAAACCAGAAGTGATGCACGAAATGGAAGCTATGATAAACATTAAGCAATTCGTCTACAAATCTGTTCACTTCACTTATAAATGTGACAAACTGGCTGGAAGGAACATGGGACAATAAGTCTCTTATTATGGTCTAAATAGCCAATCCCCAAGGTGGGGCTACTGCTCCGATCCTTTGGGGAGGATTCTTTTTTGGACACAGGGGACCTCAAAATGTGTATTTCCGATGAAACTCGACATCGAAAATTTGACACGATTACAATACTTCCTCCTACTAGAAGTAAGAGAAAAAAACAAAAAAGAATTTTAATTTTCTCACCGATGTTTCGGCGAACGTTGTTCGCCTTCTTCTGGGGATCCTATACAAATAAAAATTAGTGATATTGAAAAATATACTTTAACGATTACAAAAATACGTCATCTTATTTTCAGCATCACTAATTTTTTTTGTTATTAAATTTGTCTCAATCCCCCTGAAGAAGGCCAACAGTGTTCGCAGAAATGTCGGTGGTAAATTAAAAAAATGAAAAACTTTTATTCGTTTTACCGTATTGCACGGTTTAAGTGTTGATTAGCCAACAAAATATTCTTAAATATTAAACTCAACGGCAAAAAAGAAATGTAACAGTTCAGTAAAAGACTTATTTACAATCCCGACCTTCCTTAAGGATCACTTTTGTTAGAAACTTTTTCCCGGAAATTCATTTATAGAAGTATTGGGCGACGGGAGGAGTTTATGCTTTTCTCCAAAAAAAGTCATTTTATTAAGTTCAGACTTTCCTATTGATATAAAATGAAGACGAACATTTAGAAAAAAGTTATGTTTGAAAAAAAATTGTCAACTACAATTTTGTTTGCAGTAAAAGAAAGTCGTATGTTTCACACCAGATTGTTTTGTTTTACCCTTTAGCGTTCTATGAATAATTGATTCAAGTATTGAATTAATAACAACCTACTTCAGTTAAAAGTATTTATTTCATAACCAATACCAAACTGTCCGGTGATGGACAGTGCTGTCTGTAACGGGAGAACACTGTCCGGAGGCCGGCAGTGCACTGAGAAGGCTCCGGGCGCAAATGACCACAGATGTTGAGACGCCTTAAAAAAAAAAAAAAAAAAAAAAATACACCAAACTTCATATAAAACAGTACCATTACACAATAATAATAATCTCATCATTATTGATGAAGCACCTCTCGGTGGTTATCTCCCCGACAGTATCGATTATTTGCCACCCCAACACTATTGCACGAGGCAATAGCCGTTCAAAATTAGTTCGAAAACATTTTTTTTTTTTTTAAATAAAAATGATATTATAAACAAAATTAAACATTCTAGCTTATAACAGTAACATTAATACACTTGAAAGAAAAGGGAAGTGTAATCTCTTTCCCATAACAATGACCAATTTTTTTTTTGCTGACTCAGAATCCATAAACACGATAAGAAAGTCACTTGAAGTTTAGTCCCTTACTGCACTAATCTCCTCACTACAAAGTGACTGAATCCTATTCAATTCTTTTTTCTTTTATTGTTTAGAAAAAGAGAAAGAAGAAATGAGATTTTATTTTAACATCTTTTTTGTAATTTTCATTATGTCTTGTTTTGAAAATAAGAATTTATTCTTTCTGACAGTTCACTCATCTAATATACATTTATTTACCTCTTATGTATTAATATAAGTATTTCCTATTTTCATTATAATACAATTTTTATTTAAAGAAACTGGGTGGTGCGCTAATTTTGAACAGAGTTTATTTGAATGTATTAAAGTCCTTTAGTTATTCCATAGTCCTTTCGGCACGTATTCATCTTCAATACAGTATAATTTGTATCTGTTAAATTTTCACATTTAATAATTTAAATAAAACGGTTACTATTGGTAGCGCAGCTGTTGTCCAGGAGGTTATATTAACAATCTTAATCAATATCGAAACATAAATTAAAACCTTTAACTTGCCTTATACAATTTTATATGCATTGTTATTATTTGCAAATATACAAATATAAAGTTCAATTTTCGTTTTTCCTCTGGGGGACTGCAATACCGCAGTCCTATTAGCCGTTGGCTCTGTACATCAAAAATGTAATCAGAGATCGTCAACATTTTATTACCTATCGCCCATTTTTGTAACTCTGATGATGTTGAAATTTCCTTACCGCCCACCGGCGGCGTAGTTAACTGAGAAAACTTACTGCGAACGAATATACCTAGAGAAGATTTCCCATGAATTATTTGATTCAATGCTAAGAGATAAAAGTTAGAAATAAATTGGAAAAATATGTATTAAAAATCAATCTGGTGAAGTTATTGGCGATATATTCGATAAATGGGAAAATAAGAGAAAACTCCCATCGCTCGCTTGAAAGCTAGAATCGCCAATAGTGGGCGGGTGACGACCACTGATTTAAACCCTTGAAAATCCGATTCTGAAATCCGAAAAACGATTGGATCATATCTTTGTTTTATTACGGCATATTCCACCGATGTATCAATAGCAATCTACTTCTGCATCTTGGCACGGTGCGTGGTTACGATTTCTGCAATATCCAATAGAATCTTAGCCTGTTTTCTTATTTCTTTAGAAACTCGTTTATTTATTATTTTCTTTATTTTTTATACTTAAATAAAATACAAAACTATTGACGCTTGCCTTTTTTAAATGAAAGTTACAGGTAAACATTTTTGTTGAATTAACCGTTATATTTACTTAATATTTAAAAAAAAATATGTTATTAAAAAAATCAAAATTCACATTCAAAGAAAAGCATGAACCATAAACATGTAGCATATCTACTAAAACATATTAAATATACATTAAGTAAAAGGTTGCAAAATAGACATCGGCACGTGGATGACGCAATAGTCAATTTTATAAACATGTTGTTTTTCCTAAAGAAATCTTTTTCTTCCTCAAGGCATAACGTTTATTAATAGATGTCAGAAATATGATCAAATATTAAAAAAGAAATATGTGTTTAATATTGAAAAGAAATAGTTTGATTGAGATGTGCCATCCAGGTGCCTAAACCAGATTAAATGGCCATCCACTTTTTGAAATATTTAAAAGTCACTGGTTTTAAATTTAAGTGATACTTAATAGCAATTTGCTTGTTAAAACTGCTTATGATGTGTATCGGTGAAGCGAAAGGGCGCATGCTACTTTTCTTTCATATGGTAACTGAAGAGGCTAAGGCGAGAAAGAGGTTAACCGTGAATCTGTAGAATATTTCATTAATTTGTAAGGGAGGTAAAACAGTTGTGATGGACAATCATATGGCCTCACACACTATAACCTGCAATGCTGTCTACAATAGTAACTATGACTTTAATAAAGTAATTATTACAGTGGAGTATAATTATCATGAGATAATTATAGAAAATGACTAGTATATTCAAAAGAAACATAATAACATGCCTGTTTTTTCTCAACACAAACTGGTTTGTTTGTTTTAAACAAATAGTCTATTGTTAATTATTTACTTTTCAAAACTGTCAATGTCAAATCTATTTAATCTATTGTGGAAATATTTATGCTTTAACCAGAATAAGTAAATAAATAAAATAAAATGCAAAAGAACTAAATAAAAAGCACAGATCGTTACAAGTGGAAAAAACTTATTTGTTTAGATGAACACTCAAGTGTAAAATGTTAGCAATAATTATTTTTAATTTATACATAGCGATTAATGTCGTTAATGAACGTTCGGGCTAAATCCTTGGGGCCACATTGCCACCCTGGTTATGTATGTCAAGTTTTGACAAAGAATAATAAATCTTTCATGTGGCAATTTTCTCCCAGAAAAATTGGCTCTAGTGGGACAGCGTCTCTCTGTGATACCACATCAGTACAATGTACGTGATCAACCACCTGCGCAAGGTGAAAATTACTAAAAATTTAGTAAAAACTCCGACATTTAAGAAAATTATCGGTTAGAACTTGAGATCTGTCGACCAGTTCATTTAAAACCTTTTTTTCTTGGAAAATATGATCAAGTATTTACGGGCTGTTCTGGGAAGGGGGGGCAATAACTTCAGGCTTCGCGATAAGTACAAATATAGTACGGTTCTAACGACTAGATAATATTAACCAGAATTAAATGTGTTGCTCAAATTCTCGGTCCGAAGAAAATCGAAGTGCGAGATTACATGCCAAAATTTTCTCTTTTTCTTGAAAATGATTCATAGATACCTAATCTTTAAGCTTGGTCCACACACTGATACAAAGATATGTTATATCTAACACTTCCTTTTGAATTTTAACGCCATTTGTTTCAGGTCACATTGTACATATAAGTTCTTAAAGAATGTGACCATTAATAGTCTAGAAATAGTCAATTTCGGCCTAATGAGGCCATCTTCAGAACTTTGAAATATATACATATACTTGAATAATACCTTGAATATATTTTTATCTGGTAAGATTACATAGTAAGGTAATCTGTTTAACTTATTTACCACTAAAGTAACATATATATACTTCAATTGAGAATGTATGTTTGGTAAACCACATTACTCATATAACCTTACCAGATAGATATTGAAAGTATTAATAAAGTTAAGACCATCTTCAGGGTCTCATTAGACCTAAATGCCTAGTTTTTTAGGATTAAAACCAGGAAAATAATAATTTGTTCTTGTCAGTAATGTTACTGTAACCTGTTTATGATGTCTGCCACCATCAACACAGACTTTGAGAATGTGCCCCCAAGATCTCTTGCTACTGTCCGCCAACTAAATGGTGGAACTGGCTACAAAATAAAACAACCACTACTCCACCATCCAACTACAATACCATCAAACACAATGTTAGAAATATAATCTAACCTTTATTAAATATATATATATATATATATATACAACTAATCGTAGAAAAAAAACAAAAATTGATTCACAAAAATATGTTAACGCTTTACATTTCTTATTTATTTAATACGTTTTGCATTTTTCTTTTAAATAATTTTTAATTTACATGTTAAATACTAGAATTTTTTATTATTTTATTTTTATTGATAGAGCAAATAATTAATCTTTAATAAACGGTACATAAGCACAAGACAAACTATTGCTAGGATGATTGTTTGTCAAGCAGCTGGGCGACTTGAGGAGGGTGCCATCCTCCAGTGGCGCTGGACAGAGCTTGGGCCACCGCTAAACCTAAACGATCCATTCTTGGGGCAGCAACGATCTGTAATTAATAAGTAAGACAGAAAGAGATTTCAAATCAACAGTATCTGACTTCTAGACTATAAATTAAAAGGATCAACTCGCAGATTACATCTAGGGTGTGCCTCACTCATTGATCGAGTTGTGGTAAACATGAAAAATATTATATGTCAGTTTCCTTAAACAAACCACTTATCCGAAATGTGAGAAAGGATTGTAAATTGTAAGCTTTAATTCTGTTTACGTACTGCCAGTTCGGCAGCCGGCGCAGCCCCGGTATGGTAGGGAGAGAGAGCATCAGTCAGTCAAACTGACACCGTGCAAACAGAGACCTCGTGTGGAACACTCACACTCTTTCTCTTACAGCCTCTTAACCCCCACTTTTACAATGTATTGAAAACTATTAAAAAAATGAAGAAAAATGCCGTCAATTTCATTTGGATAGTTCAAACCGTTGCCGAGATATTCAATCATAAAGATTAAAGTTTCATCTCCTTGAATGGCCCATTCAGTGGGACATCCTCCAGCAACTGTGGTAACTCTTAGCGATTAAACCTTCGATGCCAACATGTTACGGTAAGTAATTAGCTAAACTAATTGACAAATGTTCTTTATGAATGTTTGGACGGCCTGATCATTACAATCAAATTTAAGTGATGGCGACCATTAGTTTTCAGAGCCTGAATATACTACATAGTATGGTACATCCTGCAAACCTTGTACGGCAATTTAAAATTATGCCCAACTCATAGATTCTTCAAAAGACCCTTTAGGAACAATCTTCCCGAGAAAATGTTTTAAATAAAAGTGACAGCTCTAAATCTGTGGATTTTCAGATTGCATTCCAAGTTTAAAGAAAAAAATTGAAGCTGTTATCAGCTGAAATTATAAAATCAGAATCCCAGTCTGCAAAGTCATTTTAATGATATCAATTTTCTTACATACTGGAATTGTAGCAAAGCTTTTATGTTTCTCAATATTATATAAATGGTAGAACCGTACCATTTATATAATGCTGCTAAAGTGGCATTCTTGAAGAACATAACACCGAAAATCAGTTTTTCTGAAACATATTCTTAAAAAAAAGTGATAAGCCTTTATAGTAGTCGAAAAGTGTATATATTCTTTAATCTAATTTAATCTAATATTTGGAGTTATTTTCAAAATAAATTGTGTAAAAAAAATTAATGCCGCACATATGGTTGATGGATTTTGGCCGAAACCTTCGATCCCAACATGTTACGGTTATTATAACATATTAGTTATATATGTACGGTATTATTTATATTAGTTATATTATGTATACATATTAGTTATATATGTATATATGTATATATGTATATATGCATATTAGTATATAATATATAGTTATTACAACATATTATAATAACTTGCCTACCCGAAATTATTCTTTAGGCATAAGATAGTAGATTTAGGATAGAACAGAGATAGAAACAAGGTACATTAATTTTAGATAAATAAATTCTAGGTGTAAGGTAGCTGTAAGAATAAGATTCGGTTTAGGGATAACTTAGATTAAGAAAAAACTAACTTTAGGACATTATGATTAGAGATATAGATTTAAGAAAAAGAATAATTAATAATGAAGGCAATAGCGTCTGCCAGCAGCACTCTGACGAATGCGGAGAAAAAGTTTTCATCCACGAAGTTTAAGCATGCTGTAGGCAATTAAAAAGTTTACGGCATAACTAGAAGGCATGGCGTTTACTGTCATCACCGACCCATAGTGCCTTAATGCGGTTGATGAAGTTAAAAGACCCTAATGGTAGACTGGGAAGATGGGCACTGAAATTGCAAGAGCATGAGTTTGATATTATTCACCGTGCAGGAAAATTGAACACCGCAGCAGACGCAATATCTAGAGTGAATGAGGGCTTACTTAATACCATCACGGACTGTATAAAACCCGATACATGGTATGACAAAATGAAGGTCAGAATAAAAGCTAGTCCCGAACAATACTCCTTATGAAATTTAAATGAGGGAATCCTTGAAAAGTTTGTTAGGAACATTAAGGGTACTCTTGGATCAGAAGACTCTAACAGCTACAAGTGCTAAGAGAATGACCCCACTGCAGAACATCTAGTTATTTTTAAAACAAATGAGAAGCTCAAAAAGAAATATTACTGGCTTAGCATGACAACTGACACCGCGCGTTGTGTTAACCGTTGTTCGACCTAGATGACAAACAAGCCCGAACAGCTACGACCCGCTGGATTTAACCGTAATGGACTTAAAAATCAGGTAAAACATCGTTAAAAAGAAACAATATTCCAGTTTATTTACAAAAATAGATAAAAATATTTCCTGTTTATTCAAAATGACCTCCTCAGCTTAAACGGCACTAGTGCAGTCGCTGCTAAAAAATCAAAAGCGGTTAAACCTGGCGATCTGGAAGGCCAGCTTACTATCCCTGTCTCCCGATCCAGCAGTTACTGAACAACTCATTCACTTCTCTCATCGCCACTAAGGCATAGTTCGCGGGACAACCATCTTGTTGGAATCATATTCTTGTTCTGATATTCAGTGGCACATCCTCCAGCAACTGTGGTAACTCTAGGCGAATAAAATTAGCGTATTTTTGCCCATTTAAAGTACCTGGCAGAAAGTATGGGCCAATAAATTTGTCTATAACCATTCCGCACCAAACATTAACACAATTCAATAACCGCTGAATCGGAAGACAGGGACCGGTAAGCTGGCCTTCCAGATTGCCAGATTTAGTCCCACTTGATTTTTTTTTCTTTAGAGATATCTCAAAGAAAAAACTGATGCCAAGGAACTCCAGAAGCACTTAAAGAAGACTTAATCCAAAACTGGTTAGCCATTACGGCAATCATGACACGATAGGCAACTTCATCTGTTTGGCAGCGGCTGCTTTTATGCTGTTTAAGCCGAGGAGGTAATTTGGAATAAATGTTTCGATTTTTGTAAATAAACTGGAATATTGTTTTGTTTTAACGGTGTACCTGATTTTTAAATCCCTTAGGTTTTTAAAACAGGTTTAAAGTTTGATCAGCATTTGAAATCTCTTACTTATTTAAGAAATTATTAGAAATTACTAAGAAAATCCGCTTTTAATTTTAGTTTATGAAACCCAGAAATAGGAAAAAACAACGAAAATTTAATCTTTATGATTGAATATGTCGGCAACGGTTTGAAATATCGAAGTGAAATTGATGGCATTTTTTTAAAAATAGTATTCAATACAGTAGTAAAACTGGGGGTCACAAGAACATCGCCACTTTCAATCACCGATTTCAGGTGTATAGCGGCAATAAAATCAAAAAACACGAACACCATCATAAACTAGAGCGAAATACTTCAACAAACTTTATGTTCACTTTTTAGATATCTTCCTTCGTTTAAGAGTTATTTCGAATGTGGCCGATTTGAATGGGACACTCTGAATATACCATTTTATCTTAATTTTGGGAGGGAATTCCATTGATTTAATCCCGAAGTCCAACACAGCACAGCTAGTCTAGATGTACCGCAGATTGCTTCAAGAAACCATCTCGCCCAACGACTAAATAATATAAAGGACGTATGGGATAGAGTTGTGGAGAATCTCGCAGATGGTTACCAGAAGGCTAACAAAGTTTATAACATGAGAAGGAGAGCAGTGAGCTATTCACCAAGATATGTAGTTTGGAAAAGAGAATTTATCTTTTCGGATGCTTCCAAGAATTTTTCCAATAAACTAGCGCCCAAATTTAGAAAATCCATAGTTTCAGAAAAATACTAACACTGCTTATGAGATGGAAGATGAGAATGACCACAATATAGCAATTTGGCACCCAAAGGATATGAAACCTCATTCAGACTATTGATAAACTTGTCCATCTTCTGATACTTCGTAATCAAGCTCTTATATCCTCAAAAGTTTTTTTCTTTTCTTCAAGAAAGGTAGAGAATGTTATGGTGTAACATGTTGCCTACCAAAATTATTCTTTAGGCATAAGATAGGTAGATTTAGATAGTTAGAAATAAGGAGGATTAATTTTAGGTAAATAAATTCTAGGTGTAAGGTAGCTGAAAGAATAAGATTCGGTTTAGGGATATCTTAGATTAAGAAAAAAGTAAATTTAGAACATTATGAATAGAGAATTAGATTTAAGAAAATGAATAAATTGAGGCTGGCAAAAGATATGAGAAAAAAAAGAAGGAAAAAGGGGAAGATAGCAGAAGGTAACAGTAAGGAGGTTACACAGAGAGTAACACTTGCGGAGGGTATACCCCAAATTAAGTTTAAAAAAAATAAGGCTACGCAAAAGCGGATCGACCTCCTGTTTCCACGAAACTGAAGTTATTCCAGATAGTGAAGATTTGGAAAGAAGGAAACAAGAAGGGACTCATTATTTCAAGCAAAGTGAAACTAGACTATGTCTTGTGGTGTGGGGGATAATATATTTATCCAATTAACAATAATTGCCAAACATGATTAACCAGGCATGGTGGAACAACTAATTTACCTAAATAGGAGGAAAATTGTATTTCTTTTGGTGCACACTTAGAATTTACTTGTACATAATTGAATGTAATTGTATTAATAGGTTAAGTTTAGGTAGTCGCATTTTATTAACATATTTTTGTTTCTTTTTCTATGTTTTTGTATTAGTTGTACGTAAAAAGAAATATCATTTTTTTTGTTCAATTATAATGTGAAACGTCCTAATTTGTGCTTTCATTTCTACTCCTCTCATTTGGCCCAAATCAGATAAACTACTTGTATTAACTAATCAGTAGGATACATGTAAAGCCGGTAGCCGAGTGGATAAGGCGCTGGCCTGACACATCGTAGATCGTAGGTTTGACTCCCTAAAGGGACTCAAGAAATAGTGAGATTTTTTAATATTATTTTTTTCTCTTTCATTTTTTTGTGTGACTTTTTCCTGATTTCCTTGAACCTTCCTCCTTTTCTCTCTTTTTTGTTTTGTTTTCGCCCATCACTTTTCCCGTGATTTTTGATTATTTGTTTCTTTTTTTCTTTAAGCTTCCCCCCCCCTGTCACCACTGAACTAATCACCATCTATTGTGCCCATCAGAGGTAACCGGTAACAAACAGATAGTACATTACACAAAATATCAAGTATCAAGTTCAAGTTCCCTGAAATTTTTCTTGTTTGGGATGTTTTGTTTCGCACACAGGCGCACACAAAATCAAGAAAGTGAGAGAGATAACGTAGGGAAGTACATACACGGGAAGCCTCAAAACTCTCGATTTCGAAAATATGACAAGATCTCAATATTTCCTGTAAATGCAGTAACAGAAAGTAAATATGAGGAATATTAATTAAATTTTTATACGCATCAGTTAAAATGAATAACATTATAGCGCCTCTAAAATGAATATTCTTGGAAAAGTGTTTCATCAAACAGGCTGAAATACTACTCAATGTGCAGCACGTGTTGAAAGGGAAACAATATCCATGCTGAAAACCCTTGAGGTTCCGGGTTGAGACTGCGTCAGAGGTTTGCTGAAAACCGACGTTTCGCCCATGTTGCAATGAGCCTCTTCAGGGTCGGTACACCTTGATAGCCAATAAGGCACTGAATCTTGGTAAAGAAGGGGCGTGGCTCCTTCATCCGTCATATTGACTGCCTCCTTGATCACTGTGTTTATTATAGATGGTGGGCGGTGCTTAATTGTCTCTTCCTTGCCCAAGATTGGCTGGCGGTTGACAGAGATCTAAGTCTCCTATCCCACGGCCCTTCTGCCAAATTTGTAACCTTGTCCTGCTCCGGAAAATCATTAGACGCTTTTTCACCTCTTTTCCTGAGCGCGGTCTCAACCCAGAAACTCTAGTGTTTTTCATGAAAACGGCCGCGAAAATCTTAAAGATCATAATAACCATGCTGCCGATGTTGAACAAGCCAATCAGTATTAAGCCAGAATTATATAATTATTAGATCTACTGACTTGTAAGTATCTGCAATAAACATTTAGACAACAGTTCTAATAAAATATCATATCTAATCAGTTACAGCATAAACACTTGTTTGAAACCTAAAATTAAAGAATTAATTAACTGATAATTGAGAAAAATGAAATGTCTATATTTAAATTGTTAAATTATACATTACTAAAAAACATTTACACACGAGGTCATAAGAAGGAAAACTAATTTTACAGCCGGAAAAAGGAAAATTGGGGGGTCAAGGACTTCCAATCTGTGCATTTTTGTCTCTCTCTCTCTCTAAATTGTAGATTTCAAATATGTAATCACAAATTTATGCTCGTGGACATATTTAAATACAATGTATTTATTATTATTAATAGTATATGAAATAATAATGAAGTAAGTAGCAGTGATGGTGAAAACAAAACCTGTGCAAGGTGTTACTAATTATTGGAAGGTTCTAGCGCGCAGAGGCAATATTGCTTGCAAACAGTTGGTATAACGCCTCATCGAAACAAACACAACATTGTAGAGAATGTCTACAAATACACAAAAAAAGGAGAATGCTTCTAGGAAGTTAGTGCTCTGACGGAAATTGAAAGTGACAGTTTGTGTTACGCAAACACCAATGGAGAGCGTTATTGTGGCCAGCGCCAACGTAAATTGAATGCGAACAAAAAAAAGGTGATGCGAAAATTCACACTACTTGCTCTTACTGCAATCCTCTCAACTTTCATAGGCAAATATTGCTTTAAAGTTGCAATATTTAAAATGATTTAGTTCCCTTATCTGCCAACAGGTGATACACTGGATTGAAATGGCGCTATAGAATGAAGCATAACCTTCAGTTCCTCACAACCTCCATAAAAATACATTTAGCCGGAAAATTTTTGAAAAACCATTATAGTTAGCGGCGTGCGGCATTTAAAGAAAGTTATAAGAGCCGCTTTAAAGGAAATCACAAGACATTAAGTAAAGTGTGAGTTCTGGTTCAGATATTGATAAAACCTTCATGCCGAATCTGATTGTGCATCGGAAAGGGAATTTCAAGATTGTGTTTTCAAGTTTTGGGAATACATATTTTGTTCTCACACAGGCACACACATATACACCTGAGTTTTCTCGTAATTTCATTTTATTGTAAGTAACACAGGTAATAATGTGCATGTGAAGATATAAACTCCCAGATGAAGATTTTAAAAATATTTTAGAAACACTTTTTCCTATTACACCCTGGAAAACATAAGAAATTACAAACTATGGTGAGTAACACACAAGATCTCTTGCTGCAATTTTGAGGGCCTAAAACTTGGTATTTATAACAAACGATTAATTGCCCTTGCATTAGGTGACCGACCTGCAAGAGCCATTAAGAGTTAATCTGAAGTCTCTACGGACCTCCAAGTTTCATTCGGGAGAAAGTTTTCAATAATATTTATTTTTCTTGATTTGTGATGTTTATTGAAATTTGCTTTAGTAAATATGTAAGGGTAGTACCCACATGTAAAGAAAACTATAAAAATTCAGAAATGTCGTACTACTTTAGTGTCGGTGTTCCCCTGATGTACTTGAATGGAATATCAAGTTTGAACTTACTATGAACGTTCAGGTTATTTTGTTCTCTCTTTTCCAAAATACAAGGGAGAGCAAGAAAGAAAGTGGGGGAGAGAGGCACTGATACGAAACCATTTTTCTTTTTCTTATTCCCAGTAAGAGGAAACATTGTGATCTGCCAGACTTTCGAAATTGACTTATATGGGCGGGTTGGCTGCCTAGTGGTGTGTCACAAAAATTGAAAAATGGATTCACACCACTTATCATTACTAGACATGCAGTTCTTCGTATCTAAGTACGTGGGTCTTAGTTCAATAGTCAGCTTACAGATAGGGCTGGATGTAATTACACTGAACGGAACTGCCAAGCGCCTTGGCAATCAAGTAATGTAAGTCCATTTTTCCATTTTTATGACTTACACCACTAGGCAACCAACCCGCCCATATATTTAGCTTTTTGCATTCAAATTAAACCTTTATTTAACCAAAGTATTTCCTGTTTCTGAACAATTTTTCACCCGCATTAAACTTTTTTTGAACCAAATTGTTACTTATTGTGAATCATTTGAACACTTTCCCCACCAAATAAACATTTTTTGGCCCAAAAATTTCTTACTTTTGAACCCTTTGAACCACAAATGAGTACAATAAAACCTATTTGAACCAGCCTGTCACCTTCTTCACCTCATTTATAACATTTTAAACCATATTTGAGTCAAACTGATTTGTTTTGAACCAATCTGTAACCTCATTTTGAACCTTCTGAACACCTATTGATCCTTTTTTGAACCAATTTATTGCCTTCTATTACTTCATGTTGGACGTTAAGAACCACCTTTGCAGCCAAACCTATCCTTTCAAACGAGAATCAATAGTCCTTCAAGATGGTTCGAGATGTTCAAAAAGAAGTAATAATAGACGACAATAAATCGGTTCAAAGAAGGGCCAATTGTGTACAAAATTTTAATTATGAAGTCATAAATTGGTTCAGAAAAATTAAATTTATCTGAGAAGTGTCTCAATGTTCAAAATAAAGTATAGGAGACACTAAATCGGTTCAAAGAAGGATCCGTTGTACCTGATTGTTGTTGTAAATGGAGTAATAAATGGTTCAGAAAAGGATAAGTAAGATTGTGTTAGGAAGGAAAAGTGGTTATTAATGTTCAAAATGTCGTAATAGAAAACAATAATTCGGTTCAAAGAGGATCGATATGTGTTCAAAGTGGTTCTAAATGAGGTTACAGATTGGTTCAGAAGCAAATTAGTTCGACTAAAATGTGGTTTAAAACGTTCAAAATGAACTGAAAAAGGTGACAGGCTGGTTCAAATAGGTTTTATTGTACTCATTGTGGTTCAAAGTGTTCAAAATTAGGAATTTTTTTGTGGTCAAAAAATGTTATTTTGGTGGGTATTCACATAAGTAACAATTTGGTTTAAAAAAGAATTAATGCGGGAATTAAAATTGTTCAGAAGTAGGAAATACTTTGCCTAAGAAAAGGTTTAATTTAAATGAAAAACTATTTAATTTGAATGTAAAATGCCAGATATATACATTTATACAAATGTAGCCTATTACTATTATAGTTTGAGGAGTTCGATAATTTCCGTAGGCATTCGGCATTCTTCGAGGTCATTACACTTTTAACCAAATCACAAATAACATTTTCAATGTTAAAAAAAATGTTTCTAGCGAATGGTGTGTGTGTTTTCACAGAAAATCGAAAGGTGTTCAATCTCGGTATTCCATTTAGGTACTACTTCCGAATGAGACGAAGATTTCGGTCAAAGTCCATCAACTGGAAATGCTACTTTACTGAATATTACTTTCTCTTACTCCTAGTAAGAGGAAGTATTGTAATCGTGTCAAATTTTCGATATCGAGTTTTCACCGGAAATATCCGTTTTGAGGTCCCCTGAGTCCAAAAAAGTGGTTTTTAGCAAATGGTCTGTGTGTGTGTGGGGGTCTGTGTGTATGTGAACAGCATAGCTCAAAAACGAAAAACCGTAGAAAGCTGAAACTTGATATTCCGTTTAGGTATCAACATGCGATCTGACTGTGTGTTATCTGCCAAAATTCCTCAACCGGAAGTACCACTTTACTAGTTGTATTTTTTTACTTTTTTGCGTTTTTCTCAAAAATGGCTCCAACGATTTTCTTTAAATTTATAATATCATTTACATATACAAAGGGCTACAACTTTTATTTGAAACATTTCTCCGGGAAAATGCATTGAAGGGCACTTTTGGGGGAGGGGTGACGTTAGGTTTCCATCTAAAGTGCTATTTCACTTTATTAGACAATTCTGTCATCTAAATAATGGTAATTAGAATTAAATATGTTGTTGAAATTCCGAGTTTCAAAAAAATCGGATAACCGGAAGTGCGTTTACTTTACCACTTTACTAAATGATTTATTCACTTTTTCGCAATTTTCTCAAAAATGGCTCCCACGATTTTTTTGAAACTTCGTATATAAACTAAACATGATCTACAACTTTTATCTAAAACATTTCTCTGGGAAAGTTCTTTTAAGGGCACTTTTAGGGGAGGGGTGGGGTTAGATTTTCATCAAAGTGCTATCCTAGTTGATTATACAATTCTATCATCCAAACATAATTAGTTAGAAATAAATGGGTTGCCAAAATTCTGAGTTTCAAGAAAATTAGTAAACCGGAAGTGCGCTTTTACTGAAGAGTTTTTTCAGTTTTCGACGAATTTCATTAAATTTAGTACACAATCTATAAAATTTATCAATTATCATTTTGAGAACTGGAGTAAGAGAAAGTTGTGTGAGTGTTTTACACCAGATTTTTTTTCATTTTTTTGTGATGTTTTCGAAAACGCTTTAATGTTTGCCTTTAAACTTCGAATCCTACCTACACACATAACTGCCGAACACTGTTATCTGAAATATTTTCTCTCGAAAATGAATGGGGGGGTTCTGGGGAAATAGTAACTATGCAGTACTAATTTAATACAATGTATGGTTCTACCACTTGAATAGTATTAATATCAGCAGAATTGCTAGAATTCAAGTTTGAACAAAATCGGTTAACCGGAAGTGCAATTCTACTGAAAGGATTTCCGTTTTTTGGAATTTTGTAGAAAACAATAAATTTCTTTGAACTTGGGATGCTTTCTGCATAGATAAAAACTTATCACTTTTATTTGAAACATTTTTCTGAACAAATTGATTTTAATGGGGTAAAGGAGCTCTGTCAGTTAGTTTAAATTTAAATTTGCACAAGGTTTGTTGGTTTTCATATAGAGCGCTCCAAATAAGGCCGCTTAGATATACAAGCATAATCCCTACTAATATTTTTATGGTCATCCCAACTAAACATTGTAACGTTGCAAATTTAAAGAAAATTTCCTGATTAAATTTATTAATTAGAGTAGATTAAGCCTTCGGGTGGGCTATAGCTCTGCACCGCAGCCAGCATAGGCTTAGTGCCATTTAATTACAGTAAGAGAAAGTCGTGTGAGTGTTTCACACCAGATTTTTTTCTTAACATAGGAGCTCAAAATGTGTACAGATTTCACGTAAAAAGTCAATTTCGAAAATTTGACATGATCACAGCTGTAAGAGAAAGTAGAGAGCAAAAGCACTTTAAACTCAGATAGTTCAAGATACCAACCTCGGATGGGAAGACACAGGTAGTTACTTACTATCAAGCAGATACTGAGTTTAATATTGAAAATTCCATTTTACACAATAATATTACAAATTACGGTGGTTTCACTGTCCGATACAAGGGTACAGATCACCCGCTATGTTACTGTACTCGCTAATACTGTGGAACAAATATCTTTCAAAATAGCTCTGTCAAGTCGTTACATAGGTTATTTGAGCCAACAGGTTAAATTTACAACTATATTAGGTAAATTCAAAGTTATAACAATCTACTTTTGTACTGTTATACACTAACCCTTTTTGTAAATAATTTTATGTTTGAAGTCTCTATTTTTTTTTCTTTCTTTATTCTATATCAGAAAATTTTACTCAAATGGCTCAGATTTTTCGAGCACCTAGAGGACCAGCAACTCATCGGAAATCCATATTTCATATTTCATTTGTAGTCTTGCCATAAAACATTCAGTGAAATCAATTAAACAAAAACATAACTTAGCTGAATAGTTGTTTCGGTGTTATGGTGACTTTTTGGAAATTGTCTCCATAGATTTTCTTCAAATTTGGATTACTTACTAGAAAGTTTTATTTAAAACATTTAACCGGCAAAATTGATTTTCTGGGTGCTGTGGGAAATCTGACGTTAGGCTTAAATTTAAACGGGCGTCACAGTTTTGCTGTAGCAGTCGCTACAGGTCGCTGTATGCAATCTAATCACATCACGTTAAAGCTGAGCTTATAAAAACCAACAACCCTAATCCCCATTACATATTAAACGTTTAGTATTTTATCTGTCGCAGCATGCAAATTTGTAGTTTTCCTGACCGGTTTCGGATTTTCATCCATCGTCTTGGAATAAATTCACCAAGTTCGTGTAGAGAGTTCACTTCAACTTAATGTTTCTGTTACTTTCACACTTGTTGGTTGTATTTATGTGGGGAGGTTATAATGTTATCTTAGATAACCTAAATGTTTAGTAATTATTCTAATTTGAAGAAAAACCATCATTTTTTTAAAATGATAATATTTGCACTAACAGAAAGTCGTGTGAGTGTTCCGCACCGATTTTCTTTTCATCGCACTGGAGGCCTACAGGGACATTTGATTATTCAAAGGCCGCCGAATGACACTAAGAGACAATTTGGTAGAAAAATTGTGGTAAGAACACAGATGGATCGATTAAATGGAATTTTTAGCTAATGGTGATCTACTTTTTGGGAAGACTTTGTTTTAGATTAAATACTTAATAATAAAACATAGGTGAGTAGATTGAAGAACGAAAAGACAATATTCATGACTTTCTTAATTATACGACATCGATGGAGGATCTACGAGCGAATAAAGCATAACTGGGAGACAGAAATTATAAATACATTGATTTGTGTAAGTAGGCATATAGTAGGTGTGTAAAGGTCTAAAAGTGTAAAAAAAAAGTAGTAAGGTGTGTGGGTCGTCACAGTGATGCTGAAAGAGTACCAAAACACTGAAAGTGAAAATGTGAAGTGCACTAGAACGTTCGTCTGCGTCTATCTGATCAAAGTATTAACAACAGACAAAGAAAATGTTAATATACCTGTACACCAACAGGTAATCCTTCTCTGGTGTAGCCGATCTGACACTGGGTGACAGGCAGTCCCAGCGCATTGAATATCAGGCAGTATGATATATTTGTTATTTGGCCGCACATCTTGTTATGGTATTGAGCTTCACAAGAGAATGTAGGATAAATAAGCACACCATCTTCGCCCAACAATTCCTGCAACAAGAAATTATAATCTGCTATAACCAGATTGCTCCACACTTAAGATTATTTTACGCCAGCAGAAACTGCTAAAGTAGCAGTGCAATAAAATCGAAGTAATGCCAGATATATAAATATACATATAAATGAAAGATACCATATACCGTATATATATGTTAATGCAGTCCCATTTAAGTATTTTTATTAATTACCTTTTAATAGTTTTCAATTTAATGGAGATGTATTCTGTTGAAGAGATAGTGGGCAATGAACAGAGAAGATTTAAATTTTTTTAATGATAGTAATAAGATAAAGCATAAAAAAAGAAATGAATAATTTATTTAGCCAAGAGTTCCAGCTGAAATAATGTAAAACCTTAGAAAAGTTGTTTATAAATATACTTATATATTCCTTTTTTGTCCGTTGTATTATAATTAAAAATTAAATTCTTCTATTACAATGTGCCTGAAATTCAGACTTCGTATAAATAGCAGTGCAACTTTTACCAGTTTTTACTAAGTTTATTTATTTATTAATCGGAATGATTCCAAATGATGAGGTGCCATCCATAGTGCTACATAATGAGTACAAAGCTTACTATAAAATATATACAAAAAGAAATATAATAAAGCAACATAAAATTAAAAACAATAAAAAGCAAATATATTTTCTGATATTTTTAATTGATTTTCTGATATTTCTTAGATAATATTTATAATTTTTCTACTTTTCATTAAATTGCAAAAGTTGAAATTAATTTTCTGCTATATTGTTTGCTGAAATATACTTTAATTGATGTGAAGATACAATAGGTAAATAGATTTAAAATTGACTGTTTTCTATGAGTTTCAAATTGAATGAAGAACATTACTTACAACACGTATTAAAAGGCCTATAGATCTAATGTTTGCTACGACTAGATTTCACCTCACTGGTGTACCCAATTGTGAAATAATAAGTCCTAATTCAGTTTCCAATAAGTTTCTGATTTCATCCTTATCTAGTTTTTAATTCATCATGTTTCAATCTCCAACTTCGCTATTAACTTAATTATATCCCGCAAAGGGTAGTGGAGTAGCTTCCTGTACACCGGACTTGGCAAATATGCGGATGTTCCAGCCTCAATGAAGAACTGCACTGATCCGGTACACAACAAACCTGGACAGGCCTGGATAGTTGATGTGGGCAACTCCTTAGATTCAGCGCACCCTCACACAAAACCTAATTCATCATATACACAGTCATTCACATTTACATATTTACACTTTACAGACGACCACTTACTTACAGGGAGCCACAACAAATCTTTTAGGTCGCATTGGATTTAGATTTATAGTTACTTCCTCTACTAATCTAACATATAATTTATTTATAAGTCTCACAATTTTCTACAGGTTTATCTATTGTAGATAAATTCTGATTCACATTCTCATTCACATTCAGGAATATTATTCAAATGATCGAATAATTTTTTTTTACCAATTCTTGCCATAATTATGAGGTCTAGACAATTTTAATATGCACTTAAAGTTGTGTTCGTAATTTGCATTTCTAATTGTAACAGGGAATTAAATCTGAGTGATGGAAACTAGAAAAGTTTTTTAATAAAAAATGTAAGAAATAGTTCTACTTCTTGAAATGTAATGTTTTTTATGACCGCAAATTTGACTAACAACATATAACGTCACGAGCTAGCGTAGAGAAATCTGTATCTTAAATTTGTAATAATTTTGGGGATTAATTATAATTATTATCAATCGTTGGTTGAATATACAGCTGGCCAATGATGATTCTATTTGTTGTTTAGTGATATATATATGCGGCAAGCTTTATATATAGCTACCAATACCTTTTATTTTACGTTGGTCTGAGGAAACCTCAAATTTTTTATGGAAAATAAAAAAAAAAAATTAGGGGTTCCATAATAATTTAATGATTTGGCCATATACAATTTAAAAAACCGAGTCATGCAACCTAACTATTAAATGTGTATTAAAATATAGTGAATTAATTACTAGCACACCAATGGCGTCGAAAACCATTCATGTTGGATGTACTATTTGCAGGTAATGTAAGAGCAGGTGCTAGAAAGTAACTAATTTTTGGAGATAGGAGTGTAATGTGAAACAGACAAAATTGTCTCATGTGTTCAGTTACTGGACCTTCTTATTTGTAGAGAAGGATCAAGTTTCCATTTTACACAAAATTTCTGGAAGAAAAGAAACATAACTCATTGTGGGTTGATGAAGAAGAAATAGAAGAGCGATAAAAAAAACACACTTTATAGATTACCCAACGTTTCGACAAATTTATTGTCTTCTTCAGTGTGAAAAGCAATGGAAAAATTCTTTCAAACAACTAAGTACACAATAATAAAGTAAAAACAAAAAACAAGAACTAAAAAACTGTAAAAACTAAAAAAGTGTTGTTTCAATCAAATAAAGTTTTTTTGATTATTATTATAACTCATTGTAAATAAACAAATAACATATAACAAAAGAACATAGTATACAAATGTAGCTTAAATGTAAATGTCATAAACTTAGTTATTCCATGGATCACGGGACAGTGAGCTGTACAGACTCCCCAGGAGGAGACTAGACTACCTAGATTCGGGCCCGGGAATTCCAGATGCGAGTCTAGCGCAAAGTGCGCTACTACTGCAGCTAATCCCGATCCTTAGTAATGATAAAATTTTTTACTTTCTCTTATACCTAGTAAGAGGAAGTACTGTAATGGTGCCAAATTTTCGATATCGAGTTTTCACCGGGAATATACGTTTTGAGGTCCCCTGAGTCAAAAAAAGGGGTTTAGGAAAATGATGTGTGTGTGTATGAATGAATATGATCAAAATTTAGACAAAATTAATTACAAATAAATAGAGGCCAAAATTCCGAGTTGGAAGTGCGTTTTTACTGAACAGTTTTTTCAATTTTTGCGATTTTTTCCATAAAAACAGGACGAATTTCATTAAATTTTGTGTAATAACGATAACATTTGGCAATCACATTTTTGAAAACTGGAGTAAGAGAAAGTTGTGTGAGTATTTCATATTTTTTTTTTTTTGTTTACAATAATTTTACATTTATTTCTTCAAAAACTTACATTTAAGTGATTGCTACAATTAAATGAATAGACCAAATTTTCTGGGTAGAAGTTCTATCGCTAAATATCTACTCTTTGCACCATTTACACGTGTAGTACATTAGCAGCGGTCATATTTTTAATTTACTTTGATTTTTCAGCAAATTAAGTTTCTACGACCGCTTTTAAAAATTAAATTAAATTTCTCAAATTTAAACGTTTCAATATAAAATAAACCATCATTAACAAAATGTTTTTATTTAAAAGTTTTAATTTGATGTTTAATTGTTTGAAATTAGTCTCAAGGCAATTTGTTTTAAAAAGTTTAAATTGGTTAAACAAGTAGGTTGGAAAAAAAAGTTATATTTGATTGAAAAGGAAAAAGGATTAAGATGATTGAAAAGTACTGGAATATATTCCGATTACAATTTAGGTACTGTGTTCTATGCGCGACTCTAAGACACTTTTCATGGGTTTAGAAATGAAGTAAGTTAGACATTTGACAGCAGCGTTTATGCATTACAAGTCTTGCAAAGACGTCGAGGTAAGTTATTCAATAAATAATTGCAATATTACAGTAAAAAATAAATTTAGAGATCTTAAAACGAATATATTATACCATTGTTATAACGATTCCATGGTGTGCGCCGCATATCTAGCACTTCTTGAAAAAATGTTCATGATTGTCTCCTAGGTTATTATATTACTTGGCAACCTGTCTACAGATCACTCTATTTATCTTACAGAGCCATCCCAGTAACTAAATATTACTGAATATGAACTGTTTAATACTCACCACTACTTTATTCTTTGTGTACTTTACATGTTTTTCCAGTCTTTCCTTCATCTCTTTTGGAGCTAACTGTATAAGGCACTGTAAAGGTCCGAACAATACTGATGATATGGAAGCATTCGTTTGGAATGTTAACTTCTTCAATAACATTTCCAACATTCTTAACGCACCGTAATCCTTAAAAAAAATAAAAAGTTTGAATTATGACACTAAAGTGGAACTAGGTGAAGTTCAGTAGAAAGTAAGAGTAGCGGAATCGTGGATAGGCAGCTGGGGGCAACCACATTCCAGCACGGCTGATCTCGTCAAACCACTTATTGCAGCTAATTAAAGAAATGTATAGAATGCAAGCTAGCGGTTGCGGGCTACTTTCTCCGGTTTTCTTCGCCACGCACTTTATGCATTATTGGTACAGCATTTAATATACTCATTTCACTTGAAGCTAACATTCGTCCTTCTGAATCGGGATAATTGGAGAAGTCTCTCTTGTTCCTTCATGATCTAGCAAATACAGGAATTCTCCATTTGCAAAGAGAGGCACTATCAACCTGACCGCTAGATGGTCCAAAAGGTAATACACATGAGACCACTTTATAGTAATGTCCAAAATGAAGTATAACTGCAAACGCACTCACATCAGGGTTTTCGTCATTCGTTTGAAATACATTTTCTATTCCTTTCACTTGCAAAATAAGTCTAGCAAAAGCTAAAGAATTTCTGAAACAACTAAGATTCACCTGAAATCAAAATAATCTTGTTAGAAACTTACATATCCTCCTATTTTACGTAATGATAATATTAACAGTATAAAATAAAAGAAAATTCTGTTAGAAAATACTTTTCTAAATGGCAAGACCTAAGTAGATCCTAGGAGGCAAAAAAAAAGCATCTGAGATATTTTCCGTGATAGCCTGCTTCTTTTTGTGGTCATCGACCGGTTTCGGTTGCGGACAAAATAAAGTTTCGGTAAGTCGAACCTGATACAAAACATTAGGATAGATAACTCGGGTACCAGATGGAATTCGACTTTTAGCGATTGCTTCTGTTTTGTGGACATCGTTCTTCTGAATGGAGCAACGGGAAATGTTATTTCAGGCCCCAATTTGGATCTTAAAATCAGAATTCGCAAGTACGCGCTCTATTTAACATAATGCTAACTGGTTTCGAGCCCTGATAAACTACGAAACTTACATCGACCAAAAATCTGACAGAAAGAAGATAGATAACCAGAAATGATAGTCATAAAATACGTAATTGAGGGGCAGTTCTAAAGTGTTTCTAGACAAACCATAATTTCATATCAATAGACATGAAGATGTTTATGTGATAGAATTAATAAAACTTTCTTGGAGAAACTTTAAATTAATAATTTTTATGGAAAATTCCGTTAAAGCAAGAGGAACGGTCTAACATTCCTAAAACTGAGGCCAGAGGAAGGGTACAGTTGTGAATCTGTAGTCGTAACGAGCGGGTGACCGAACGGTCCCTTTTCTAGTCCTACAGTCTATCGCTAGATTGCTGCTCAGTTCATGAGCAATGTCTGCCAGTGACATCTTGTGACAAATTGCTGCATAAATTTAATCTGGGGTGATTTTATTTCAGCAATAGATACTCTACTTAATAGATCACATTCAATATGAGAAATTTCAGTAAATATTAAATATGTAATTACTTTGGTTGTTGCACAACTAAATTGGTTACTCAAAAGGTTCACCGCAGTTTTTAAAGCTTTTTTCATTTGAAAATTTGGTTCATCCTGCAATATAGACTCTCTACCTTCTCCGTACATGTAATATATCTTTATATTCTTTATGTCTACCTGCAACAATACATAGTAATAATAACAATCTGATAGGGAAGGAAACAGCTAAGTGATTAGCATACTCGACTCCCACGCAGTGGTCCCGGGTTCGAGTCCAGCTGTGCTACCCTTATATTCTAAGAGCTTCTACAGCTCACTGTCCGGTGATGGACAGTGTGGTCCGTAACGAGAGAACACTGTCCGGAGGCCGGCAGTGCACTGAGAAGGCTCCGGGCGCCAATGTCCATAGATGTTGACGCGCCTTAAATAAAAAAAATAAAAAAAATCAACCACGTTAAATGTTCACACGTGAGGATCTTTAATTCCCCTTGGTATTAATTGATTATTTGGTTTTCCTTGACCTATTATGTGAGATGGTAGAATTCTTTGGTTAGGTCAGTTTATTAAAATAGAGATTTAGTTTTCTACGTTTGGGCGTTTATTTGCTCGCCATCTTCAGGGCTTACTATTATTGTTTCTAGCTTTTACATGGTGTTGTATAGTGAATGTTTGTAAGTAATGTATTGCACACAAGTAACTTTTCTTATCTATTTTGCACATTTTAAATTATATTTATATAATTAGATAGAATATTTATAATACTAGTGATCACTGTTTGATTGTCATTGTAACATTTTGTGTAACATTTTTTGTGATGAGTAATCAACAAAAATGAGTAAAATAGATAAGAAAAGTTTATGTGCAATACATAACTTACAAATATACAAATGTACATTATGCAACACAATGTAGGAAGTAGAAACAATAAAGCTTAAACGAAATCTCTTAAACGAAATTTTATTTTATTAATCTGACCTAACCGCAGGAATTTATTAAACAACATGGAATTCGCAATAAATGTTTAACTACTCTAAAATTAAAGAAACTTAAAATTAAAAGCGGTGGTGGCCATTAGTAGAAAAAAATGTGATCGTTTTGGGAAGGACTGACAAGGTGGTCCCCCCCAACGCATCTACAATAAAATGAATTTTCCCGGAAAAATATTCTAAAATAAAAGATGTATATTTTTATGTTAATAGTTGATAGATTAAGCTTAAAAATATTCGTTAGAACCATTTTCGAGGAAACAAAGAAACAGAACAATCTATTCCGCTTCCCTAAAGTGACACTTCCGCTTTGTCGCTTTTGTCCAGAAGCTAATTGCCGGATCTTCTGTAGCACTTCGATGAATATACAATATTAATTTCTAAACACATTTTCTCAAACGATAACAATGTCAAATTAATTGTTTGTTTTGTTTTTGTTTATTCTAAGGGACAATTTAAATTAGAATACAAATTAGAATGCATCAGTAAATAGGGATGTCGAGAGAAATAAAAAGCTAGTAACTATGTTTAAAAATCGTACATCTTCCTCCAGACAGAGTGTTTCTGCATGGTTCCTAGGCGGTATCATGCAACGCAACATCACCGGCAGATCTTCTGCATACCTCACTAACGGTCCTATGGTGAAATAGTAGTCCCACAATGGATCCTTACTAGCCGGTATGTGTCCATTGTTTGGTACAAATCCTGTAAATAGAATCTCCAAATTAGCGTTACATTGTCCACACTTCAAATTGTTTTTCAGTTCAAAAATACAACCAAGACAAGCTTTTTACAATTACTTCTATTATTACCTGAGGCCAATAACCATATCAGTGCAGACTAAAAGAGTAATAAGATTATACAATAAGATTACCTGGAGTTGGTTTATGGCTGAAAACTCCGCAGAACATGGCTGGTAAACGTAAAGATCCCGCAATATCAGAACCCACGCTGATTACTGAAGCTCCGGCGCCAAGTAGTGCTGCCTGAAAACCGTTCTCTATTAAGAAAAAGCAATGGTTCCGTTACGGAAAAACAATATTACAAAAGGTCTGTTGTTATTTGATTTTCATCAAGAATTATTCGTTTTTAGATATCATTTTTTATATAATCAGTTGTTTGTAATATGGATATTTATGTTGGTCACTTGGAATTCGCAGATAAATATCCTTATGCATCATATCTGGAGGCACTCTTCAATGATAAATAAGAGCATACTCGAAACTAATGTTGGGAATGAGGAAGAACAATCTAACCAACAACCTGTTCGAATATTTACCCATATCTTGCTCTTACTAACATAAGGAAAAAAGTCAAAAAGTAAACAAAAGCATGAACGAAATGGAAATCACCTCTCCACCAGAAGAGCCGGCACTTGTTCTTCGAGTATCGTAGGGATTGTTTGTTTTTCCATATATAGGGTTGTAGGTTTCCAAATATAGACACAGTTCTGGAGTGTTGGTTACTACCAGTGGTATGGCCCCTGCTTCCCTTAACAATGCGATACATTCTGCATCCTGCTCTGCTATGTGCGTCCTAATTCTACTTCGAGCGCTGTTGTTACTCATGCCTAGAAAATTAAAGTAAATTAATTCCTTTGAATGCCTTTTCATATTCAACACTTTGATCCAATATATGATTTCTGCATACTGAGCCAGTAACAATTGCCTCGATACTTTACGAAAAATATGTCTGATATGTCTTTTGATTAACTCAATATTAGTGGTGAGGACTAAAATTGATAATTTTTGGCCCATAAATTCTATAAAGGCTACATAGCACAGCGGTGCCCTCTGTTAGCACCCAGCAAACTGGTAACGGCAGGTAAGTTGAATTTAAATCATACATTCTGCACTACAGAATTAATTTTTGCGGAACAATGTTTCAAATAAAAGTGAATACGTTTAATCTGTGCACTCCAAGTTTCAATAAATAATCGTTGAAGCCGTTTTCAAGAAAATTATTTCAAAAACTCAGAAGCTTCTGTACTTACGGTTAACCGATTTTCTTCAAATTTGGAATTCTATTTTGCATGTAATCTTCTTAATATAATACAAATGGTAGAACCGTAGCACTTTGGAGCAAAGCTTCACCACAACTTCACCAAAATCAATTTTCTGTGAAAAATATTTCAAAAAACTGATAGGCCTTTTGTGTTTAGTTAGTACGCAAAGTTTAAAGCAAATCGTTGAAGACATTTTCGAAAAAATGATAAAAAACTGAAAAGAAATTTTTTTTATACATATTCAACCATTTCGCTAAATTTTTCCAGAGAATTTAACACGAATTTCGAAAATTTGACACGATCGCAATATTCGCTCTTACAGTGGTAGGAGAAAGTAAGAAAATATCATTTACTTGATCTGAAATGATTCCCTGTTATGATGATCCAGACAGAAAGTAAAATTATATTTATCTTAATAATGCGCACTGGCATTAATTTCTCTATTTCAAGATCACATCAATGAACATCTAGTTTAAGACATAAGTTGTATCAGATAAATTATTTCATGCAGGTCGGGATTTTTTGAAATGAAACTCAACTTTCTTTATACCGTCGTTTCGGCAAATTTATTCAGTTCGGTCTTATGCAGTGATTTATGAAATTAACAGGTGTACTACATAATCATTATTGTTTTGCTAGGGTTGTTGAACAAGAAATCATGGGAATCGTTTGCGAGGAAAAAATTTTTTTTTTATTTTTTTGGAGACAGGAAGGAGTTATTTTTGATAATTTCCGAAAATTTAAAAGGAAAATATTTTTTTAATTTTGTTGTTCATTTTTTCTCACTGATGCCTAACAGAAAATATTGCGATCGTGCCAGACTTTCGAAATTGAGTTTCGATTGAATTTATTGACAATGTTTATAGAGGGTGGAATGCCTACAGTGCTTTTTGGAAAATAAGCATTCTTTTCCAAATATATGTTACGTTTTGTTAACTTTCAAAAGAAACAACACTTGCAAGTGAACAATCTTTTAATTTACCAAGTATTTATGGACAGTGTATGCATTATATTATTGCAAACCGCCATAATGTTATCTTGTATGTTGGTGAGATAGGTTTTCCGTTTTGATAATAATTTTATTTTTAAAGTAATTCGATATAGTTTTGATAAGTGAAACGTATCAAGGATAGCTAAAATTAATTAGCTGTGAAGTGGTTAACAATCGATGAATTAGATAGGTAATACAAACACAACCCATTGAAGGAGGTTGACCTTAACGAGCTCAAGGTTGCCTGATATTTTGAGAAAATGGTAAATATTAGTTACATCATTGATACATGATAGTCTCTTTTAATTAAAACACTGTGAGATTGAAGTATTAAAGTGTATTCTGAGAGTGAGTGATACTGACCCTTGACAGCGATAGTTTCCTTGACGGTGAGTGGAATCCCCAACAGGGGCTTCTCTCTAGCCAGTCTTTCAACATCGCCAGTGTCTTCAATGAGTCGGTCGACTTGTCCAGCTTCTTCCAGGGCTTCATCAAATCTATCTTGGACCACGCTGCAAAACAAGATTAAATTGCACGTAAGTAACATTACTGTCGTTGTGGTTGGGTTCGCAAAGCTGGAAATCATCAGAGATATTTTACGTAATACCCTGCTTCATTTTGTGGCCATCACAAGCTACAGATGTCCACAAAATGAAGCAGGTACCGCGGAAAATATTCCTGATAATAATACTGTCACTTAACACTTTTAACTGGCCTAATCCATTTATTAATCACAAATGAAGATATTAAAAGAATTCAGTAAACAACTTTTAACAAAAACATAACTTGAATGGATGTCAGGAGACATCCTGGCATTATTAATTGAAAAATTAGAAATATCAGTGATATTTGCCGTGATTGCCTGCTTCTTTTTGTGGTCATTGACCGGTTTCGGGCGTTCGCCCATCATCAGGATGCTTGTTGTCAAACAGGGTGATAACATAGATTTGCACAGAGCAAATTTAGTTGATAAACACTGATAAACCAACTACATTGCGAAACCAACCACAACAACAAAAATTATAAAATTTGACCTCACTTACTAGGATGACAATTCATAGGTAAAATAAAAATTGATAATGTGCAAAAAGAGATAAATTTTTTTATTGCAAGTAAAGAAATTTATTTACCTATTAACCAGTGGGTTGACATATTTGATGCAGTTAATGTAAGCCTCCACTATTTCCACACATTTTATCTAAAAATAATTAAGGAATCAGTATTAATAGTTTTGATCTTTTGGATCACTAGATATACAGAAACATGACGTTGTCTGGTGCAATGTTGAACTTCTACTTGTATTGTAAACAATGAAAACCCATTTCCAAGGCCTATTGCAAGCGTTAACATGATTAATACCTGTATTCAAGTTTATGGTCCATTTCAGCAATATAGCAGAATATAGCAATTTATAACTAGTAACTTGTAATAATTTGAAGAGTCAAGTTCATATTTAAAAATAAAAATCGACCGCTCATACCACTATAAACTGCTTTTTGATTTTTTGGTGGAAATCGATAGTTTCTCTCACATATATTTTGTAGTTCCAAAAGATTACATTAAACTAAATTAGTCAAATCTTTTTTTCTGCAGGCAGTTGGAATTTTGGTGAAAATATAAGTTTTTCTTCTAGCCATCGAATTGCTCGATAACTATGGCATCAAGAAATAGACTGATATGAAATTGTCACACCATTACTCTTACTGCAATATCTGGTCATAATTGTAATTATTGTTAAATTTTCTTCAAAGTTAGATTTTTTTGCAATAAGTTCGATTTTATCTTCAAACTCATATAGGAGTAGGAGCTATGCTCTAATCAAATATAATGAAATAAGTGATCTTTTAGCAGTTAGTATACCTATCGAAGTTCGTACTTTCGATCAACAGAATTTCTTAAAACTCCGAATTTTAACATATATGTAATTTACCATACCTTAGCATTATATATTTAAATATACTGCCGCAGCAGTATATTCCAATTACCGTTAAATTATTTTATTTAACCGTACCGTACACTGAAATGGACTGCAGAGGAAAGCCATATAATATGTAATATGTGTATGTGTAGTATGCGCATAAATTAAGTTATATTCATGGAAATTGCAAAAAAACTGAAAAGTCCATTCAGTAAGGGCTTTTCACGGATAATTTCCTGTCGGATCTTTCAGATAAAACCCAGAAAGAATATCAAGTTTGACTTTCTGTTTTTGAGTTATACTACACCCATGCCTCACACACATGCTCACAAACAGAACGAAAGAGAATGAGAACAGCACTGATCATTTAGACTTGAGCCCAACTTATGCATAGATATCCAATCTCTCCAAAAATTAATTTTTCCTAAAGATAATTTCAATAAAATGATAGGTTATAGATCTGCAGTTAGTCCAAGTTAAAAAAGTTTGAGTTATAAATTTGCCAATAGATTAAATAAGTTTACAATTAATCAGTGTTTATTGAATGTACTGGCTTTTATGTATAGGATGTTAAAGTCTAACAGAGTAGCCTGAACCTTGCTTAGTTGCCAGTGTCCACACTGGCTCAGTATTGAAGAACTTTGAACTTGTCTTTAAACTACACTGGCTGAGCTCCTTTATCCCGTACTGTTATTGGTAAACTCTTAACAACTAATATTTCTATTCTGCCAATAAATACACACTACTTATATAACAAGTCGATGAAATATCCCATTTCAACATGAAGTCGGACATCGAGGTTACGGTGGAGATAGCATCATACTGGCAACATAGTTTAGGATAAGTGATGAAATGTTCCACTAAATTTCTATTGCTTGAAACAATAGAAAGCATACTCACATACAGTGAGTTTGTGAACAATTTGGACTTGGACAAGTTTTTCAAATTACGTAGTCATCATCTTGTATTATTTGTACATATATGATGAAGGATTATGTGTTTTAATTAATTTGTTTCTCACATTTTAATTATTGCTTTGGTTTTCCTTACACTTTTGCTTATGTGTTATTTATTATATATTGTTGGGTGGGCATATACTTGAATGATTGTAAAATTGTGTAGTTAATAATTTAGACTTTAAAAGTTTGACCTATGCGGTGCATGCAAAAGAAAAAATAAAGATCCTGGAAAAAGAAAAAATGATAGGAAGAGAACGTTGCTGGCAACGAGATCTTTCAATTAGACAAATTTAATTACCACTACATATAAATATTACTAACTTCTTTGTTCCTGATTTTCTCAGTCAGCTGTTTAGCGCTGATTTTCAGTAAATCACTGGAGGGTGTCGCCACTAATTTTCTCTGAGCCAGCGGTGCAAATATCGTGGTTATTGCAGCAAAATATCCAAGAAAATTGAAAAATATTCTAACTATTATGTTAATTATCCATGAAAATAGTTTATATGGTAACATCTGTGAACAAACAGAGTGATGTGAAACATTCACACGACAATTTCTCATTGCAATTCTCACAGATCTGATTGCAAAATTGAAATGTTTATTAAATGTTGTTTTCCTGAATATGTACATCAGAGGAACCGCATATTTCTCTAAGCTGAGCTCATGGCGAGCCTATCGTTAGTGACCTCTCGACCTTCTAACAATCAATATTCCCGGGATCTACGAACAATTGTAGGTCTTCATATGTATACTAGTAATAAACCAGTTATGTAGGGGACTTGACATTAGAGAATGAGAAAACTGAAAAAAAAAAATCTCTACACTAAGGTGATACTTCGATTAACCGATTTTCATTAAAATCTGATGGAACCTAGCTGAAATATCAAGTTCGAACTTTAAAGATATTTTCCGTATTATTCTGATCACACTCACGCAGACAAATTTGTATGTATCCTTTTCCGCCTCAGAAGACCTCAAAACTAGTATTACTGGTGAGTATGCAATTTCGAAAATCTGATCTAAATGCAGTGTCTAATGCAGTAAGAGAAAATCAGTTGCAAAACACCCATTTGATTTTCGCTTACTGCAATTCTCATAATTCTAACAAAAAAATTCTCCATATTTGGAATTTATACTTATTTATAACTGGCCTCAATATTAGCAAGATGGTGGACCAATTTTAATGTAATTATATTGAGATGTCAGTTTGGAGGCTAGCAGTTTGGCGTCACAGGTTCCCAGCATACTCACAAATAATTTTTTACGTAAAAATGTTTCCAAAAATGACGTCAATTTTCGAGATAATCGCAAAAACAATTGAATAACACTTTCAATAAAGTCGAACTTAGTTTGAGTTCGGAGTTTTTTGTTGCATTCTATACATATACTAAGAGCATTCATACATACAAAGAAACAGATATACATACGCTTAAAATATATAAGCTGACGTTCCTTCTAAACACAGATCGTTTCTAAAACCCACTTTTACGAGTTTAAATGTGAATTTCAAATAGAATTCAGTTTCGAAAATTTAACACTAACCGAAACACTTCAGTAGGACGTAAAATGATTATCTTCTTCATTCAGTCAGGATACAATGAAGAAAACAAAGAAATTTAATATAAATAATAGAACAACTATTATCTATGTATTACAAATTAGTTTTTCTTACCTTGAATTTGATTTTACCTTGAACCGTCTTTTAAAAATTTAATGCATGCATAAATTAAAACCAGTTATATGGAACAAACAAACACACGACTGAAAGAAGACATTGAGAAAGAAAAACAGTAAAATACTACAAGTTTTAACAGCACGGTCAAACTCCAAGTGAACGAATTGTAAAGTTGGCGGGGAGGGGACTGTAATATGTATGTAAAGATAAGGTTTGTCCAAAAATTGTTTATTTTGAATTTAAAGACCATATTAATTATGACACATTACAACTAGCCGGCCACTGTTGACAACTTGAAGGTTAAATTTCATTGTAGAGTCACCACTATTGTTCTCAATAATTGAATAAAGAATAGAAATTATTTTTTTTAAAGCAATGCACAAATGTCAGCATTATATACTGTGATTGTATTCGTTATTTATTTAAAAGAAATTAAATAAATAATATTTATTATACAATAATTTTTAGCTGATAGACAACCACATTAATATTAGGATACGAAAGTTGCTAAGAGAGCGATCTTTATCCTGATTATTGTTTCTTAAATTAAATTCGAAATTTTTACCTAAGAGAGCACTTCACAATTTTTCAACAATAATTTGCTCTTCTATTAGAACTAGTAAAAAGTTATTCATTGGCAAAATTAAAAAATATTTCTTCCATGAACTAGATGAATAATATAAAATTTTCCATTTAAGTAGTAAAGATCTCTTAAAGGTGTTTGCAAGTAACCCGAAATCTTTGTTTAGTTTTCAAGTTTTGAATTATTATTCTATTTAAAAGACAATATGAATAACCGTATGAAGGAATGTCCAGAATTTGGAGTGGCATTTGTGGAAAAGATGAACTTGCAGGAAATAAATGAATAAAACAGCATTGGTACAAGTATGATGATTAATACAAGGAGTGGCCAATAGATAGGAGTTGAATTCACTCTGCAGCTATCTACAATCCCTTCTCAGGAATTATTCACATTCCAACATTATAATTATTAAGCACTTTTAAATTAACCAATTACTTTAATAACATTTTACCAGAGCGTTTTGCAAACAACAAGATAAATTATTCTAGTTTAGAAATTAGTATACTAACGACTTGTTTGTTTCAAGAAAAAAAATAAAAAATCTGGTAAGAAATAGAAAGATCTTTCTCTTCCTTAATTCTCATATTGTCCACATGACAAATTTTCTTCAAATTTAGAGGGGAGCGGTTCCAGCCCTAAAATAATTTTTTAAGGGAAATAAGTTCAAACAAAAGTGAAAGCTCTGCCTATATAAGTTCAGAACAGACTGGTAGAGGTCTACATCCACTTCAATGAAACCCTCTGGTGGCATTATCGAGAGAACTGCGCAAACTGAATAATTAAATTTTCAGAAATTCTTAACTTTCGGTTAAACAACTTTCTTGAAACCCGTTATTTTAACAATATTTCACTCTTACTATCATATAAGACAGTAGAACCATTCACTAGTGTCAAATGGAATTTTAGAAGCCAGCATAATCGCATCCCTTCCACAGAACTTATTTAAAATAATTTTCACAGTGAAAGTTTTCAATGAATAGTAATAGGTCTACATGTTTCAGTGTGGATACAAAGATTAAAGACAAATCATTGGGAATACTTTCAAGATAATCGCAAAAATTAATGAACAATGCATCTAGTGAAGTGTAGATTGTAGATTGTTATAGGGGATACTGCACTGTGACTTGAAAGATCTATTGTGCCCCCCGGGGCCTTCTCAGTTACTGCTTATTACCGGGCAGCGAGGTGTAGAAGCTCCTGGAAAGAGAGAATCTAAGGGCAGCGCTACTGGAACTGATCCAGAGACCTCCGCGTTGTTAATCAAGCACGATGCTACTTACTAATCTCTTCCCTTCAGTGAAGTACTACTTCCGTTTAAGTGACTGGTCAAAATCCACCTGTGATATCCAATAATGAAATTTTTCATTTTAATTTACATGTTATGAACATAGATACATACATAAACATCCAACACACAAAACAAACACACACTCACGCACGTACGCCCATGCACACTCACTCACAAACATGCACTCTCTTCTTCACAAATAAACTAATTTCTTTTTTTCGGACTCGGGGTCCTTATAACATGTATTTCCGGTGAAAACTCAGTTTCGGAAATTCGACATTACATGATTGCACTTCAGAGAAGTATGTATGTATGTATGTATGTATATAAACAAGTCGATGGGTTTGATGATAATTTCCTTATATATGTATATACAATTTCCTTATATCTGTATAGAAATAATATATATATATTTTTTCTATATATATATATATATTTAAATTAACGATATATATATATTGACCAAGCTTGTAGATCTAGTGTGCACAACCTGGAACTGAAGTGCGCAGGCGCCATTGACCTATATTTGCCAACATGTAAACATTGGCCCACTTACATGATTTCGTTCATCGTTACTAGACCATGCTACTTATCTATCTGTCTTATCTCTATCCTTGCGCATCACTCAGAAATTTCTTTGTCTAACGTTCACAATAAGATAATTTTTTATTTTTTGAGAATTTTATTTAAAAGTAAACAGAACACTTTCCATTAGGTTTTCTTTGGAGGAAAAATGACTGATAATCAATTTCAATAATGATTTTGCAATGATATGAAATCGTTAAATTTAATTAGATCAGTCTGTAGTTGACTATATGAAAACACCTTGCACAATGTCGATGCTTTGACCCAATTTGGCAACATTCTTAACCAATTTCTCGATATGAACTAAAATGAAACAGAAATAAATTTACGCACCAAACCAACTCTCATTTAAGAAAAGAACAACCGAATACAGCCTTACTAGCAGATACTGTCTTTTTTGCTTTATTGTATTTACTAAGTATTTGTCAAATTTTGGAAATTGAGTGTTAAAGTCCCTTGAAAAAAGAAAGAAAATGTTTTTAGCAAATAGTCTGCTCGTATGTAGTATATATATATATATATATATATATGTGTGTGTGTGTGTGTGAGTGTGTGTGTGTGTGTGTGTGTGTGTGTATGGGTATTTGTGTGTGTGTGTGTGTGTGTGCATGAGGGTGAACAAAATATCTCAAAAAAGAAAAATCGTAGGAAGCTGAAACACTTCATGCCGGTTACGGTATCACCACCGTATTCAACACGAAAGTTAGGAGGGAATCCACCTTCTTAAGAATCTAGAATGACTTCCTAAGACTAGAAAAAAATCTATTGATAAGAAAATAATAATTATTAATGTTTGGTGTTTAAATTGGGTGTAGGGGCCCGTTTTGTAATGGTAATTCTATTGTTTGATATAAGAAATACATCTGGTGTGAAACAACTTCCCTTCTGCTGTAGAGATGTCAAGTATTGAATTTTCCAACAAACATGTTTGAGATTTTCTAATGGACAAAATGTTTCTAGGGAATGATGTAAGAGGCGCAGAGATGACAGAGGAGCAATTAGCTCACCACCCCCCCCCCCGCATTAAAAGACATCTCCGACTCATTTGGAGACAAATATTTTTAATTAGCCTCATTATACTGGGCTGCTCGCCAGAGATTGACCGAAAGGTCAAACACAGGCGTTGGATAAAAAAGAAGTTTAAAAGGCCAGGGTTTCATGTTGCGATTTCATGTCTGATTTTCGAAATTGAATTTTCATCACAGATACTTTGTGAAGTCCCTGGAACAAGGGAAATATATCATCACAGATACTTTGTGAAGTCACTGGAACAAGGGAAATATATCATCACAAATACTTTGTGAATCCCTGGAACAAGGGAAATGTATCATCACAGATACTTTGTGAAGTCTCTGGAACAAGGAAAATATATTTCTAGTGATAGCCTATTTGTGCAAGTGTATGTGTGTGTGTATGTGTATGAAAATCCAAAGTAAGCTAAAACTGGATATTCGTTTAGATACCACAATCAAGATCGGATACGCAGTTTTAATTCTGTCAACCAGAAATCCGACTTGCTGAATGTTTTTTCACTTTTTATTGATTATCTCAAAAATGGATAAAAGATTTTCATCTTTACATACTAACTGCATACTAACAAATACTAAAATACTAAAGGAAGTCCTTTCTAATTGAAACATCTTCCGACTGGGATCAAACATAGGTTACTAACGTTAAGCATTCCTCTAAAGAGTCACTATACGGTTCTATCATCTATATCGTATTACGCTTCATTAAAAGCATTACTATGATATCAAGTCTGATAAAAATCGATAATCAGAAAATGCGATTTATAGAATAGGTTCCCAGAATTTTTTCGATAAGGGCTTTTTCTTGAAAGTTGTAATGCTAACTGCACAGATGCGAACTAATGCCTTCAATCAAACATTTCCCGAAAAAATTGATTTTATGTGGATTCTAGGGGCTTCTAGAGATTAGACTCCCACTAATTCAACATAATGGCATTCAGAATTTTTGGGAGGTAAAGTTGATCGCGTCCGAGATTGTTCCCATAGATATCCAACTAAATAAACAGCATCAATTGCCAGCGCAGCCTAAAAAACTTTATACTGGACCACACGATGCAGAAAGTCTAGATAACTATGGCGTAGAAATGAAAAAAATAAAATATTTTTGGGGCTTGATAGTAGCAGTGAAATGAGGTGTGTAATGTCCACATTCAGTGCCTAATATGTCACTAGGCTCCCCATCTCGTGACTTCTATATATATTAAGGCAAATAATTCCAAGATTGAATACAATTTGGAATTAAATAATAAAATTGCGTTAAGAGAGTCTTAGAGTGTTGATTTACCCTTAAATCCTGACAGATTCAGCACTTATATTGAATCGTTGCAAGAGGCGCAACTCTGGGGAGGTGACAGCGCCCGCCAAACTTCTTACAGCAGCGAGGGGGAAATAAGTTTTTTTTTTTTTTTTTCGGCCATACGCGTCCTAGCAGCCCAATAAAGGCACGCCCTTCTAATGTAGGCGTCTTTGTCTGTTAAAGATATACGTAGGTCCTCTAGTGCAGGACATGAGTCTAGGTGGTTAGAGGTCATCTCCTCTCCTGTTTCACACAGAGTACACTCAGGGCTCTGAGCTACCCCTATCCTGTGGAGGTGCTTTTGGAGAAAATCGTGGCCTGTAAGGAGGCGGAAGCAGGCCACAAACCTGTCCCTAGGCAGATCTGCTGGAATCGCTCCTTGCGGCTCCCTGAGGACTTAAGGGGGAAATAAGTGAAGTCAACCACTTATGGGTCAACAAGCAACGAAACACGGCAAGGAATCTAACCGCCAGAGTTTGTATAAAAATGAATTTAAAAAAAATTGTGGAAAACACACACACACACGCACAAAATTTGCTCCTACAGCTGTCAAATACGATAAATTATAAAATTAGCAATCTTAACTTAAAATTTTTATTCACAGATTAGTTGCCCTAAATACATGAAGTGGTAGTGAGGAAGATGCACACACAGTCAGGGAGTCGAGCGTGAATGTGATTACTTAGTAATCTAGTGCAATCGCCTAGCATACACCTCAATAACATTGAAATAGTAACGTCCCCCACAGAATCCCACTAATATCCATTTTCCCTGAAAAATGTTTCAAATTAAGTTTAAAGGTTTACATCTGTGAAGAGAGCATTCCAAGTTTAAAGAAAATTGTGGAGATTTTCAAGGAATTTCCGAAACCTCAGAAACATAAATTATAGAATAGCATTTCCGGTTAACCGATATTCTTCAAATTTGGAATTTTAGCAATTCTATCAGTACCATGAAATCTACTTTTTCTCTCAACAGATATTTTCTTTCACTAATCTTGGATGCTTTTCAATATTTATTTATTATCTTACTTGCTCTTAACTTATATATATTCCTCTTCATTAAACTTTATATTCTTATTTATATAAAGTAATTTCCTATCGCCCCTCCCCCCGCATTAAAATATACACAGAGCATTGTAACTTACACTATATAACACCTTTACTAAAAGACTTAATTTTAAATTGCCTCTCAATAGACATTAATATGATTTTTAATTTTTAACCATTATTTGTACTCATCCTTTTCTTCTGTGATGCTCGCGATACCATACTTCTATAACCTTATAACCTCTCAAATCAACCAATGTCATTTGTGATGTAAACATATAGTTGAACTATCTCTCTACACTAATTGAATGCAATCCTTACTCTGACGATGGATGAAAATCCGAAACCACTCAGAACCGAAAAAATGAAGCATGCTAAGATGGATAAAATCATAGATATTATCCAGCATTGCAGACCCAACTACATATTTAATGATAGGTATTCATTTGACAGCAGTAACGTTTAGAGAAATCATTTGGACCTTTTTAAAAAATCGCGAAAAAATAGTAAAGTTGATTTACCCTGACTTGTAAAGTTGCATTTCGGCTGATGGATTTGGACCAGACACTTTATATACGTGTATGTATGAGGGTTAGAGGTTTAGAAGTATAACGCGAGTAGCAAGGTAAGTCCATGTAGACTTACAAGATCTCTTGCTGCTTCCTTGGGTATTGTATATAGACTGTAGTTGTCTTAAAATATATTGCGTGTGTGTACGTGATAGGTGAGCTAAGGTTTGCTACTGTTTGGGTACGTTGCACACATCAACTACCACTGCAGCCCCTAGTTGTATTGTTTGAATGAAGAGATATCAATATGGGTATTGATCAAGTTGCTAGTGGAATAACAACCGAGGCACCAACGTACTTGAAGAAGAGTTGTCCTGAGAGGCACAACTCAGAAATGAAAAAATGCAGAAGATCCAAACTTGACATTTCATTTAGGTACCGTTATTTTCTGGATTCGGAAAGAGGGGGCAACATCCAACGTTCCTGTAAAGTAACATTTCATTAAATACATAAATTGAACTATTTCTGGAAGTAAGAATTTACATAATACGTTTCTGAGGTTTGTGAAATTTTCTGGAACATGTGTCCTATTTCCTTTAAAACTGGATTGCTGACTGCCCACTTCCTTCCGCTTGAATCTGAACCAATTTTCCGGAAGAAATGATTATAAGTTTTGCTGAGCGCTGAACAGCCGCAGACAGACAATGTAATGACATGTAAGTTCTTATGTCCTGAAGACCAACAACCATAATCCCCACCAACTGTATCTGTGTATGTAAACACTTAGGTTAACTAAATATTTGGTAAAGTATTCAAGTTTGAAGAAAATTTCGAACCTAATTGGGTTGGTCTAAACGTATTCATTCTTCTCCAGTCGCCAAAAAATAATTTTTACAATTTATGTATCATCTGAATCTTTTTAGTTATATTTGTTTATTACAAGTAAGATACTTACATTGATTATAGAAACTTAAAAAAAAAAAAATCTTGTGTGTGGCGCCAGCCGTTCCTGAGCAGCACCAGTCAGTGTTGTCCCTTATGGTATAGTCTGATCTAAAATTTTCCACTTTCTGTCCACATTACCGGCACTATGATTCTTAGATATCCCTACATAAATTGTACAAAACAGAAGTAAGTAATATAATTGTGTTACAATTTTGTTGACGCACTTTACAAATTAGAATTGCGCACCATACTGAATGCGAATACATGATTGTGAGGCTTGCTGACACCTCCTACTACCCACTCTTCCAGCGTTTACTAATCCCCTCCAATAGAGTGCACCACTTTATCCTCTTTCGATTCAAGTGTAGGGAAAACGTGCCAGTAGTTGATTATGTAGAACCTATTTACTATTGTAATTAGTAATACACTTCAATGTTTTTAATAACCAATTTAGTTTATTAGCTTGAAATTCAAATTTGCCAAACAGGATCAGCACTTCTAGACACAAGTCAGTGTTCGTTAACAAAATGTATAAAAGTTACATGTTTGCATTTGCTAGGAATGATCAGACAATATTTTTATAACCTTATCTATTATACATAATGAAGCTACATAATAAAAAATAGTGTTGTATGCCTCGTCAGTAATTAATTATAACAGGATTAGAATGTTAGGTAAATTATGTTGAACATATTGACTTTAAATTTAGAAAAAGACTCATTGAAAATGAGTTGTCTATTAAAAATTTTAATTTTGTTAGAATGCCGCATTGCAATATTTTTCTTTGATATTACTTTCTTTTACTCCCAGTAAGAGGAAGTATTGTAATCGTGTCAAATTTTCGATATCGAGTTTTCACCGGAAATATCCGTTTTGAGGTCCCCTGAGTCCAAAAAAGTGATTTTTAGCAAATGTTCTGTGTGTGTGTATGTACTCGTATGTATGTATGTATGTATGTGAACAGCATAGCTCAAAAACCAAACATAGTAGAAAGTTTAAACTTGATATTCCGCTTCAATATCACCATGGGATCTGACAGTAGGTCAGCGGTCAGAATTCCTCAACCGCAAGTACCACTTTACAAAATGGTTTTTTCACTTTTTTGCATTTTTTTTCCAAAATGGCTCCAACGATTTTCTTTAAACTACGTATATCAGCTACACATACAAAGATCTACAATTTTTATTTGAAACATTTTTCCGGGAAAATGCACTTACGGGCACTTTTGGGGGAGGGGGTGGGTGGGTTGTCCTCTAAAGCGCTATTTCAGTTTACTACACAATTCTATCAGCTGAATAATATTAATTAGAATTAAATATGTTGTTGAAATTCCGAGTTTGAAGAAAATCAGAACACCGGAAGTGCGTTTTCACTGAAAAGTATTTTTCAGTTTTCTGGTATTTTTTTACTTTTTTGGAATTTTCTCAAAAATGGCTCCCACTTTTTTCAAACTTGGTATATCAACTATACATGCTAAGATCTATAACTTTTATTTAAAACATTTCTCTGGGAAAATTAATTTAAGGGCACTTTTTGGGGAGTGGTGGGGGTAGGTTTTCCTCTTAAGTGCTACTTCAGTTTACTATACAATTCTGTCATTTAAATATATTAAGTAAAATTAAATGTGTTGTGGAAATTTTGAGTTTGAAAAAATCGGATGACAGGAAGTGCATTTTTACTGAAATGAATTCTTCAGTTTTCTGTTTTTTTTTACTTTCTTGCGCTTATCTCAAAAAAAGTGGTTCCGACGATTTTCTTCAAACTTGTTATATCACCTATACATACAAAACTCTACAACTTTTATTTAAAACATTTCCCTGGAAAAATTCATTTAAGGGCACTTTCCTCTAAAGTACTTAATTTTATGTTTTCCTATAAAGTGCTTATCATAGTTGATTATACAATTCTACCACCAAAAAAAAATTAATTACAAATAAATAGACGGCGAAAATTCCGAGTTTCAAGAAAATTAGTAAACCGGAAGTGCGCTTTTACTGAATATTTTTTCAGTTTTCGACGAACTCCAACGAATTTCATCAAATTTGGTACACATTCTCTAAAATTTGTCGATTAAAATATTGAAAATTGGAGTAAGAGAAAGTTGTGTGAATGTTTCACACCAGATTTTTTTTATTGTTTTTAAGGGTCGTCAGGAATGTAAAAAAAGCGTTTTTAGTTTTTCCCCAAACTTTTCGGGACCCATCTCATCTTCTGTAGGATATCTATATTTAGGAAATGAACAAAATTATTATTATTTTTTTTTGTAAACATAATAATAGAGTAACTCAAATTTTCTTGCAGAAGAAACAAATACACTACATTATTACAAAACACTATAAATTTGTTTTGTTTATTGGACCTAAAAACTTTTACAAAATATGATGTTTGGAATTAAATGACAGAAAAGTCCTAATATGATATATGTACAATTAAGTGTTTTATACATATTATAATAGGACTTTTTCTCATTTAATTCCAACCATCATATTATTAATTAATCTTCTTATTTTGTAAAAATGTGAACATTGCTGAACTACACAGTGTATAAACTGAATTCGCTCTGGGCAAGTCTGTGTTATCACACTATTTTGTCAAACGCATCCTGATAATGGGTGAATGCCAGAAACCGGTTGATGACCACAAAATGAAGCATGCTATCATGGAAAATATCTCTGATAAGAAAGATATGAGATTTGAGATATGAAAAATGATTTATTTCTTTCAATTTACTATGAAAGATTTAGCAATCGGTTCATAATATTCATCATTCTAGATAATCCTGACGGTTTAGGTAATTGAATTTTGAATACGAAACATTAAAGGTAAGTGTACAGACCATCGTATGGACTGAGTTGGTACATTAAAATTAAGTAGGGACAGTTTATGGTATTATGAATTAACTTGTAAATAAAAATTACATCGAATTGTTCTCTTCTGATAGATAATTTAGAAATCTCTATATTAGCCTTAAACTAAATTTTTTATAGGAAGAGCCTAATTTAAATTTAATATATTTTAGAAATTTGTTTTGAATAGTTTTAACCCTTGGAATATTTTTGTGAGTCTAGAGAGGCCAAACACAGGATCCATATTTTAAGAAGCTTCTGACCATTGATTGAAACAAAAGTTTTAGGCAACCTAAATTATTGAAATCTTTAATACTTCAGACTTATATTCTGTTACAAAAAAAAATATGGGATATACGGGATATGTCCCGAAACGTTTGGGGAAAAACTAAAAAGGTTTATTTTACATTCCCGACCCATAAAACCAACAAAGATAAGTATCAAAGAAATACAAAGAAGGTTCGGCAACAAGATGAAGTATAACTTGTAATATTTTATTTTTCTAATATATATATTAAACAAATATTTATTTTAATATAAATTATATATATATATTTTAGTACTAAACTAGAATAAAAAGCACGACTCAGTACAAAATTTTCAGTACAAAATAGGAATCATTAGCACATTTTTATTAAAACCTTTATTATATTGGCAAGTGAACTATTAATAGTTACCAATGTCAACTAGTGTACACATAAATCGTAACCTGTCGTTCCTCAAACTTCGAAAGTATTATTTGTTTAAAGGTAATAAAATTTGGTGTGAAACACTCACACGACTTTCTCCTAATTAATACAGTTACAGAAGTGACAAAGTTTCTTTAAACTTGGGTATTTTCACTTAGCTATAACATAAATGTAGTGGCGATGGAGCTACATACACCGAAGGAAGGTAATTGTTGAAGCGATTACACTGAAGTCCCGTAGAGAACACCCATCGCACAAACCTACAAAACATTGGAAATTTAATGTATTCCGCTCAAAACTCAAAATCCAAAATTTCACACAAGGTCGCAATCTTAGTAAAGTAGAGATGAAATGTTTGTAATCTCTGTAATGTGGATAGTGGATTAGAAAAATCACTTCATTTACTTCCTCAGTCTTAATCTTATAAGAAACAGATGCATTCCCACAGCCAAGCACTACGCACCTGTTATGCTCAGTACAAAATTTTCAGATTCACTCAGATTCAGATATCACTATTTTGAACTGAGTCAGTGATATACTCAGGATATGTCCTGTTATGCTGTTGCTATGAGACCTTGAACAATGAACTGTTCTCATCAGGAAACTTAATCTTTTAAATAATTCATGCTCCTTTTTTTTTTTTTTTGTAGCGAGCTTATTTGGTGAAAACTAGTGCAGTTACCCTGATGCACATACTCACGAAACTTTTGCAAGCATTCCATCAACAATAAATTTGTCTTTATATTTATTAAATGATTCAATTTTTACAGCGTTAGAAGAATCATGAAATTTCTTTATTAAATCAATCGAAATGTTTTAATGAATTAATGATTAGAATTTATTATTAGAAAGAATAAAATCTTGTGTGAAACACTCACACGACTTTCTGTTACTGCAGTTGACAAAATTCTAATTGACAGATTTTATAGTAGTGTACCAAATTTAATGAAATTCTCGGTGATTTTATGGAAAAAATCGCGAACATTGAAAAAACTGTTAAGTAAAAACTCACTTCCGGTTTACTAATTTTCTTGAAACTCGGAATTTTGGCAATCTATTTATTTTTAGTTAATATTATTTAAATGATAGAATTGTATAATAAACCGAAATTGCACTTTAGGGAAACCTAACCCCACCCCCTCCCACAAAAGTACTCTTAAATGCATTTCCCAAAGAAATATTTCAAATATATGTTGTAGCTCTTTGTATGTGTAGTTGATATACTCAGTTTAAAGAAAATCGTTGGAGCCGTTTTCGAGAAAATTACAAAAACTGAAAAAACCATTCAGTAATGGCACTTCCGGTTGAACAATTTTTACGAAAAGCTTATTTTCAAGTCTCCTGGTGGCACCTTAACGAAATATGAAGTTTGAACACTCTGTGATTTTCCTATTTTGAGATTCCCCCTTCAAATACATACACACGCACACACACAGACAGACACCCAAATCAATTGCTAAAAACCACTTTTTTGAACTCTGGGGACTTCAAAACGGATATATCCGCTAAATATTCGATTTTGAAAATTTGACACGGTTATAATACTTCCTTTAACTGCACTTAGAGAAAGTACAAATAGTTTATTAGCTTGTTAAAAGCCGTTGAACTTGAAATATTAAAATGTATGATTTGTTTTCTGAGAAAGAATACCTTAAAGCAGTGGTTATTAACCGGTGGTCAGAGAGCATGTTGTAAGTGCTCCGTAAAATAAAAAAAATTTGGCGTGAAACACTCACAGAACTTTCTCTAACTCCAGTTTTCAAAATTATGATCGACAAATTTTATAGTTAGTGTGCCAAATTTAATCAAGTTCGTCGGCGATTCTATGGAGAACATCACGAAAATTGAAACATTATTCAGTGAAAGCGCACTTCCGGTTTACTAATGTTCTTGAAACTCGGAATTTTGGCAGTATATTAATTCTAATTAATTTTGTTTGGATGGTAGAATTGTATAATCAACTATGAGAGCACCTTAGAGAAAAACATTCCCCCAACCCTCCTCCAAAAGCCCCCTTAAATGACTTTATCAGGAAAAATGTTTCAAATAAAAGTTGTAGCTCTTTGTATGTGCAGTTCACATTCCTAGTTTAAAGAAGATCGTTGAAGTCGATTTAGAGAAAATTGCAGAAAAGTGAAAAATACTTCCTAGTGAAAACGCACTTCCGGTCATCTGGTTTTTTCAAACTCGGAATTCCCACAACATATTTAATTTTAATTAATATTATTTAGATGATAGAATTGTGTAATAAGCTGAAATAGGCACTTTAGAGGTAACCGTAACCCCACACCTCCCCATAAAGTACCTTAAAAGAATTTCCCGGAGAAATGTTTCAAATAAAAGTTGTAGCTCTTTGTATGTGTAGTTGATATACCAAGTTTCTAAAAAGTCGTTGGAGGCATTTTCGAGAAATCGCAAAAACTAAAAAAACCGTTCAGTAAAGTGGTTCTTCCGGTTAATAAGGCAGATAACCTACTGTCGGATCCCATGGGGATACCTAAACGAAATATCAAGTTTGAACTTTCTACGATTTTTCGTTTTTGAGCTATTCTGTCACTTACATTCACACACACACACACACACACACACACACACACACACACACAACGCACACACTCACACTCACACTCACACTCACAAATACCATTTTCTAAAAACCACTTTTTTGGACCCAGGGGGACTCAAAACGAATATTTCCGGGGAAAACTCGATATCAAGAATTTGAACGATTACAATACTTCATCTTACTAGGACTAAGAAAAAGTAAAAAAGGAGAAATTTTATAGTGTCATGATCCCAAAATGTGCACAAAATCTCTTTGCTTCGATTGATACATCGAGTTGAGGATTTTCATAACAAATAGAAGAACAATTGATTACCTTGTCAACAGATCGTACTCTAAAAATAAAATTCTCTTTAATAACTCTGAAGCAATTTTGGATTTTCGTCAAGTCGAATACTTAGCCCTCTCAATAAAGGCCCTGAAAATCTTGTTACAGTTTTCAATTTCATACTTGTGTGAGCTCGATTTCTCAAGAATAACCAATATAAAAACTAAGAAACGCAAACAATCTAGACCAAGAATTGAGAGTAGCTATATCAAATATTAGACCAAATATCGCTGAAATCTACAAAAGTCAACAATCTCAGGTATCTCATTAAATAATTTTTGCCTCAATTAAAATTCTCGTGCAATTTGAGTTATAGTTTTTACAAAATGTGTTCTTTTAGTATTTTCTAAATGTTATGTAACCTGTTTAATTTGTAATATAAGTTATGTCTGTATGTTTTTGTTTATTTTCTGGCCCTTTGATTTGGTGCTGTGCTTATTTTTCACATAATCAAAAGTGCTCCCTGACTTCATAAAGGTTAAGCACCACTGCCTTAAAGGTTTATATAAGCTGTGGGTTACATATCTGTGTGCATGGCTGGTACTGGTATGTTTTATATATATATATATATATATATACATGCCTGTGGTGTGTGTGTGTGTGTGTGTGTGTATGTATGTTAGTTTTACAACTAGACCATCAGATAGAGGTGTGCGTGCCTATGAGTTTGTGGGAGTCTGCAGTTCGCGTAGAGGCATTTCGCCCATGGTATTCTTTTACTTGGAAGAATAGTAATTTTGGGAAATGTATGTATGTATGTGTGTGTGTGTGCGTGTGTGTGTGTGTGTGTGTATGTGTGTGTTTAGTGGTTGTTATATGTTTGTGTAGTCTATGTGTGGAAATAGTAGGATTTGTGGTCAGAGATGAGGTGGTTCATGGTAGTCATCCTCTGTCTTTCACACGCACACACAAACAGGTGGAAAATGAGGGGAAACAGGAAGAGGTAGAGGAAGGAGGGGGGAGATATTCAGTGGGAAGATGGTAGAGATTAGTAAGTAGCTCACATCTGGGAGGTGTTTGTGTATATGTCGTAGTGGGCGGCCCTATAGAACAGAGCCGCCTATCGACCGCTGCCTCCATTGGCCATCCTGTGATCACGTGACTCCGCCTTCGTGCAACACTGCCACTCTGCCGCGGGTCAGGGGTGGAGAGGTCCGTGACAAACGATCACCCCCTGTTGTTGTATATAGTGGAGTTGGTAGGTGGTAAGAAAGGGGATGACGGTGTATGTGGAGATGGGTTTTGGAGAGCGGCGGCGGATGCGGGCTCTGTTAGTAGTAGCAGGGTGTTCTCTGTGTTTGTAGGACGTCACTAGAGCTAACTGTGCAGCTCCAAACACCACTAACAGGCCAGGGTTATTTCTCTTGGGAGAAAATCCTTCTCGCCCCACCATCTTCATCTGCCTCCAGATATCCTTCCTCTCCATAGAAAAACCTTCAAAAGGTAGGGGAATGATGGACGAAGCTCTACTGGAAGTTAAGGGTTGACTAGCAAGAAGTAGAACCATCCAGGAGTAGTACACAAGAAACATGAGGCCGAGTAGAGAGTAACATTAATATCTAGAGGGTCAAAGTGAGATGGAGAGCATACAGCGACTAAGGAAAGAAGATAAAAATGCTGCTGGAAAGCTAGTACCACTTCAGGCCGCATGGAGCACCACCGCCGTCAGACCAAAAAACCAACTAGCTTTACTTCCCGGATCCCCACTCCTGAAACCATCCGCCTGTAATGCTCAGCTCCGAGCCATCAAGCAGCAACTGGACCAGCTCTTTCTAATCAAGCTCACAGGTTAATCAAAACTTGCCATCCATTTAGAATGCGCTGCCTACATTACTAGATTGGCCGTGAGTTACAGCAGACTGTGCTGCGCTCTATTCCCAATATGAACTTCTTCGCTACCGTACCTCACTAATCACTCCTGTTATATGCGAATCTATCCCTCCTCCCACCGTCTATTAATTTCACTTTTCCTTTTAATTGAATGACTTATTTATTAACATATTGTTGTAATTAATTTTGTCCGGGAATAGATTTTTGGGTCTTTTGACAAGAAAAATTCGTCGTTTTTAGAAATTAGTCTCTCTCTCTCACTCTCAATCTTCCCCCTCTCACTTCTTCCTCCAATCTGTCTTGGTTTCTTACCCTTCTTTTCAGTGTGTGTGTGTGTGTGTGTGTGTGTGTGTGTGTGTGTGCTTTCGGTATTTCTGGTTAACATAATTCAAAAAACGGAAATCGCAGATATTGATATATTTCCTGTGAACAACCAGGGAATCAGACTGACTTTTGGTCAAATCGGTTGACCGACAGGGCAACTTCCTTTAAATTTAACAATTTGTGTAAAACATTTTTGCAGGAAAATTAATTTCCGATTTCTGGGCACTTTTTTGGCATTAAGCTTTCCTTTAAACTAATTTTTAATTTCTTTTACAAATAATAAGAGTAGGTATTACATCGTGCTATATTTTCGAAGCAGTAAAACCAAACAGTGTTATACCAATTCGAACAGAATATCTCAATAACGAAAAGTCGCAGGAAGGTCAAACTTGGTATTCAATTTAGTTACTACCAACGCATCAGAGACGAAAATTTCAGGCAAAATCCATCAACTTGAAGTATCCTTTACTGAATGTTTTTTTTCAGTTTTTTGTGATTTTCTCGAAAACGGCTCCAATGATTTTCTTTAAACTTCGTATATCTACTACACATAAAGAGTTACAACTTGAAAGCTCTCTCCGGGAAAATTCATTTAAGAGTACTTTTGGGGGATTTTTCTGAAGAGCTATTTTAATTCATTACACAATTCTATCATGTAAATAATATTAATTAGAATTAAATATGTTGTCGAAATACCGAGTTGAGGAAAATCGGATGACTAAAACTTCGTTTTTATTGAAAATTATATTTCGGTTTTCTGCTATTTTCTCGAAAACGGATCCAACGATTCTCTTTAACCTAATATGTGAACTACACATACATAGATCTACCACTTTTATTTGAATATTTCTCTGGGTAATGTCATTTAAGTGGGTTTCGGTCGGTGAAATGGGTTTTTTTAGTGCTATTTCTATATATTATATAATTAATTGTGTCATCTAAATAACATTAAATGGATAACACGTACTTGTAATATTTACTTAGAGGCAATTTCACTTTTATCTAATTAATGAATGAATAGTTTAAATGATCACAGTTTTCTATGAGAATTGCATAGTTGACTTTTTTGGTTTTGTGTGTATTTGTGAAATTGCAATATAAGATTGGTGACAAGCAATATAAGATGTTTGATACAAATGTCCAAATCAGAAATATCGGTCCAAATCAGAAATCTCATTTTACAGAATGGATTTTTCACTTTTTTTTCAATTTCCTTGAAAAGTCATCCTACGATATTCTTTAAAGTTGGCATCCTAAGTACGCATATAATAATATAAAGTTGGCATACAGAACGCGTATTATAATATAAAAATTTTGTTTGTAATATCTGTCCGTATTTATTCATTTTAGGGGCGGTTCTGGGGCATCTGCGTCTTAAGCTTGGAAATTACCATTTCAGTCTAATTTGTGGGTAATCACCCTCCTACTTAATATTGAAGACAATTAAACAGCTGAGTAAAAATACCTGTTTAAGAAAATTGTTTCAGTTACTAGTTAGTGTTAGCGTTGCAGGAAAAGAAAGTGGATTCTCCGTAGATTTTTGTTTTTTCAAACATTTTCCACATCTTCATCAAACCTCTAGTGACTGAAACGTGGACTAAGTTTAACTTCATGTTAACAACATGAAAATGGGATTGTGGAAACTTGGAACATGTTTTTCTCTTAACTGGATAACCGTCAATGTATTGACTCTTTCTCATTATATACTATTCCTCACAATGCCATTTAAACAGTTTCTTAGAAATCGGAATTATTTCTAGTTAATAGTTCAATTGTTCTTAATGCCTCTGTTTTTACTGTACCACACTTTGATGGTTTGCCCAACCTGCAGCACTCCAGGAAAACCTTCATTGAGTTCATTCGGAAAGAAAATGCTTTAAAAAAAAGGTGTAAAAGATATATATAATAAACATCGTTGGAGCCGTTTTCGAAAAAATGATAGATGATGGAAAATCCGTTCGGTAAAGTGCCGGATAGTGAGGTACTTTTGGTTGACCACTTTTCTCCATCTTGGAATTGTAGCAAAATGTGGTCCTAATCTGAGTACAAGCGTGCTGTATAATGAAATGGCAATTCATAGGTAAGACTAAAAAATAACAGCGCTACCAGTGTCCTCCTATAAAATTACATTTTTCGGAGAAAATTTGTCCAGGACTATTACAGAACATTGTCTGTTTAATTGATATACCATGTTAATGGATTTCTCTAACGCTCTCTTAAGTAAAAGTAAGAACAATAAAGTTTACTGGTTTACTGGTTTTTTATTTAGTTATTGTCACATCCTGTGGTAGCACCTTAAAGAAATATCAAGATCCATGTTTCTGCGTTTTTCCGGTTAAATACCTAAACCGCATTGCCTAAAAACATACACTCACACCATGTAGCTAGATAGTTTGATAATTCTTAATACTACTTTTTCATTCTTAGGGACCTCAATTTATATAAATGGGGAAATGCCATTGGATTATCTGAACGAATATCATGCTTGCCCTTACTGAAATAAGAGTAAGCTGTGGTGAACTTGTCGCACACTGCTTTCTCGAACTGCAGTACTCGCAACTTTAATTGACTTTTTTTAAATTAACTTCTGTATACACGTTTAGTTTGGCCCTTCATATTGTATCAACCGTACACTCTACTAAATTAAACCGTAATTTATTAAATGCCAACATGGAGAGATATTTCTAATTCCCCCAAAAATTTAACTAGTTGCCTTTAATATTATACAGATGAAAGGAACCATATTATGAAATAACTTAGAGGGTAGCATACAATAGGCCTGCCCTAAACTCCCCTAAAATCAATCATCATTATAATCAATCATCATTTTAATATCTTAATAATTATTATTATTATCAATCATCATTTTAATATCTTAATATTATATTTCTTAATAAGAAAGGCAACTAGATAATTTTTCTGTGCAGAAATTGTAAATTATGAAAGAGGATCTGGGCATGGGATGACGTGGGCTTTCTCCTAAACCATCCATTTTTACTGAAACCATTTTACTGAATTATACCTTATACAACATATTAATATGAATTTAATAAGTTGCTACAATTCCGATTATAAAGAAATCGGTTCTGGATTTATTTTTCTTTTCAGCTTCCATAGCGGAAGCTTCCATTGAAACCCTTGTTATAGTTAAAGAGAAAGCTATTTTTTCGTTATATTGCACCCATTTAGGTTATACAGAAACAAGGGTTTCTATGAAGTGTGTGTACTAACTACTCGCATTACCTCTCTAAAAATACCCATTACTTATGTTCGAAACCTATTTCGAAATAATTGGTTGTAAGGGGTTTTTGTGGTAAGCCTATTGTACGCTACTCCCTAAAATTCACCATTTTTCCTCTCACAGTAGTAAGAGAAATTAAAAAGTGAACTGCATTGGAAGACGTGTTGCAGGTTTCAAGTTAACTAACTGAGGTGATTAAGTATTGCAGCCTCCCCTAACGTCTAATTAATCCGAAAGAAAAGCCTCTAATGGTAACACCTAATAAGAAGTGTGTATTGCCCCTGTACTCTAAACGTTTGACGTAGTTGGAGTAGCAGCTAGTTGAAGTAGTTATGCGTGCTTGGTCTTAGACAAGCCATGTAGTGTATAGTTCTCATACCACTATAGTATGGTTTAATAATATTATGCTCGGCAAATGCGAGCCAGTCAATCGCGAGCTATCACACTATTACAGTACAATGAACAGTTTCATCGTGCAAATTCGACAAACTCGCTTTTAAGATGAGTTTTATCTCGTTTTCTTTCTAACCATCCAAACTTTTCCTAGGAAGTAATCTGGTGTGAGTCATCCTCGGCAGTTTCTCCGACTGCTATTCTTCCAATTCTTAATCAGGGTTATAAAACAATAACAATAATAAAGTAACCTAATTTGAAATGTATACTGATTTGGACAAATCCTTGTCTGCTAAGGTTTCTATCAAAAACCTCAACCGAAATGCGATATTACTAAGTCGGTTAATTCAAATTATTCGAGAATTTTTTGAAAACATTTTTCTACGATTTTCTTTACACATTGTAAATATTTTATATATCTACAATGTTACTCTATCACTCTCATTTGAAACTTTTTTTGCGGTAAAATTAATTTTATGGGAGTTTTGGGAAGGGGTAACATTAAGATTCCTTCCAAAGTGTCAATTAGTTGATCAGCAGATTTTGTTGCCAAAATTTCAAATTTAAAGAATATCATTTGAAAGGAATTGCTACATTACTGAATGGCTTTTCAGCTTTCCGCGATTTCCTTGACCCAGACGCCAGTTCAACACAACCAAAACATTCAGTAAAAATTCCGTTTGAAGAAATTTATTAATCATTGTTAACCGTTACAATCATTGCGAGTGTTTCATTCCATATTTTTCCTTCATTTTGCGATTGTTCACTTCCTGTATTTTTATAAGATGATGATGCTGATAATGATAATATTAGATGTACAGAGAGAGAAAGAAAGAAAGAAAGATAAATTTTTTATGCTGTGGGACCTATGTCCCTTAACAGCATCAAATAAAATATTAATTTATATAAATATGATAAAAAAATGAAATATACATTTTACATACATATTTTCTCTGATCTGAGGAAGACTAAAATAAAATACCTTCCCAATAGCTATAATATTAATAATTATTATGTAAAGAAAACAATGAATACATATAGAAATGCAAATTAAAAAATAATAATAATCTTTAACATGATGATATAAAAGAAACTAAAATAATTACGATATAAAAAATTAAAAATCCCCTTTATATTGGACAAACAAATGATTATAAAAGAAAAACTTAAAACTAGGAAGTGTTTTCCTGCTTGTCAAGTCAGAAGTTAAGTCGTTCCATAGGCTAACTAGAAGTAAAAGAGTATATATCTTCCGTAAAAGAGTTTTGGTAGGTTACGGTCCTGTATGGTTGTATGTACAGTCTGGTGTCGACAGTCCTTGTGGTTCGTAAGTCTAGTGCACCTTTTACTGTAAGCATGTCAAATAAGTATTTTGGAGTCTGTGTTCTAAACAACAGGTATATGAAATTGTCGGCGGTAATCAATGTTAAGCCAGTTTAGAGTATGGTAATGTGGTGTAATATGTTCGTCTTTCTTAATATTTAATATGAAACGATAAAGGAATAAAGTGATCTGTGAAATTTTGTGTTAATTTTGAAGTAAAGTCAGCATATACTGGGCAACAATAATCAAAATAAGGAAGTATGAGGGTACTAACAAGCTGTTTGCGGTGAGGTCTTGGTAACATATTTTTATGGAGTTTTAGCATATGTTACGGACATGACTATTCCAGGATAAAGTATCAGAAATTTCACACCTAAACATTTCGCAGCCACAACATAAGGTATATTTATATTATTGACTGTAATTTTGGAAATGAAGTCTAAATTAATTGCATTTATATATTGTCTTCTGCCAATTATCATTGCTTTTGATTTTGTTACATTAAATGCAATAAAATTTGACTGTATACAGGACTGTCCATTTCACTGTCTAAACGAGTGAGAGAGAGTTACTAAGAAGACCAATCCACAGCCAACAATTATGGTTCACAATGTATTTAGTATGGTTGGTGTCAGTGTTTGTTAGTTGGTATAGCTACACAATAAATAACATATGTGTTGGAGTGTGCACGTAGGTGCGCCCAACCCAGTTGGTTGGGTTCTGGGTGTATTGTGTGTGTGCGGTGGGGTTGTCAGAAGTGAGGGTTAGCGTCAGCCACGCCAAGAATGCTGAAGAAGTGGCTAGTCCATTCCTCTCAATTTTTTTTTTTATGCGATATTAAGATCAACTGGACGTTCAAAACAAAATTATAGTTTCAGGAGAATTTTCTCATTATAATGTTGGGTTAATCAACCCAATAAAGTGATGTGAGGTTTCAAACCAGATTTGTTGTTTGTAGAAAATCAAAGAAAACTCTTTATTAAAGATAAAACTGAGTCTGTGTTTAAGAAAGTTCATAATAAATAAGTAATAGTTGATTTCCAATTTCAATTTCTTGATGAATTTGTAATTATGACCTATATGTCAACAATGACAAGTAGACAAAAATAAATACTTTTGTTGGTAGGAAAACATCAACAGAAATAAGGTGAAAAACAAGTAATCACCAGTTTTCCCGTTCAGTTTTCCAATTCTTCGCCATCTTCCAGACATATGTCCTGAATTGTAACAAGAAGGTTAACGTGTGTTTGAAAGATCATTTATTGCGCTCTGTTGTGTCACCTTGGTGACAAATGATCCACCAACCTCATCCCACTGACTCCATTGAACATTTCAATTCGTCCTGTGACCAAATAAACAAAATGAAAATCTGGTGTGAAACATTCACACAATTTTCCATTAATAAAATTATCACAATTTCAATCGACAAATCGTCTTTAAACCAAACAATTTTTACAAAACGTTTAGTTCGACTTAGCGATTAATGATATATTTGAAATACCTTCTGACAGTATGATTCTTATGCTTTTCATTCTTCCTTGAACAATGTTTTGTGCATTTATTTACTATTTTATGTAGGGGTATTCCCTTTCTTAAGTTTACAATCAATCTATATTTCTATTTCTGAATTCCCTGCTTTTATTTATGATGTTATGTTTCTTTTGTTTCATACGAGTGAAATTTTGTAGATTCTTGTAGAAATTTTTTCTCGTATTTTGTAGATTCTTTCCTTTTTTCAAGTGCCTTTTTTCTGGCTGTTATATAAAGTTTTTGTTTTTTTGGAAGCTTACTGCACTAATTGTTTATAATATTTTCAAACGGTCTAAGCACCATGAATATGTCTGCATTAATATTTTGTCGTTAATGCTTTATAATTTTAAGTATAACTCTTTTTAATAAAGACCTTATTTTTATTATAATAATTATTTAGTTAGACTTTGCATTACATATAAATATGTTCGGCTGGGGGAGCAGAGGATTACTACTGTGCGCTTCACATTCCAAGTTTTAAGAGAGCGTTTTAGTAGAAAAATCCAAAAAAATGAAACACATTCTCTAAATTCGTACTGAGGTGGAGAACAAGATCACTGGGCCGATTGTGCAGCCGCAGAAGTTCATTGGCGGACAGTGGGGTGAGTATCTGACATATTTTAAGATTGTGGCGCAAATAAATAACTGCACAGTCCTCGAGCAGATTTTCTTTCTGTCGGTGTGCCTGACAGAACAGAGTATAAAGTTTTTTAATGGTCTACCTGAATATATGAAAAATTATTTTGATTATGTTTATAAGGAAATCATTAACGTCCTGAAGCCATCAGAATAGCGCGAATCGCATAGAAAAATATTCAAAAATCGTAAGCGAATGCCTAATGAGAAACTGGTGGAGATTGTGACCGTCCTCAAGACAGTATTTTAATCAGCATACCTTGAAGTACACAACAAATGGGGATGAAGTTATTAAAGATCAGCTCATCCAAGGAATTAGAGACGAAAATATTCTGCTGCAGATTAGGTTAGCCCATCCTCAAACGCTAAGTCAGCCCTCTCTTGTGCGCTGAAGGTCACACTTGTACAGGTTCCAGTTAAACTCCAGCCAATAAAAGCTACAACCTTCATACCCGGCCAATACCATGTAATAGTATGGCTTAAGTAGTATTCTAATAGTATTTAAAAATAACAAGCTGTAACAAGAAACTTCTGAACCCTATTTATTGTATTGCGTCTCTTTGAAACAATCCTTTTCCTAAAAACATAAACACACATACATTTGATGATGTTTTGGTTTATAAAATAACACTCTTTTTGAATACACACATAATATATATTACACTATTAATCGATTTCTCGTAATACATTTAGTAGAGATTAATTATTACATAGCTGATAGCACCATACATTGTACTGATGTGACACTCAAGGGGAAAGTTTATTATGCATTTCGTACAATCTTCCAAAAGCGATTATGAAGTCAGTATGCGAAGGTTAAGGAATTTTTCAACTAAATTGGAAAAACTCAAGAAACCATTCCGAAAAGTCGCACCGATTTTGAGCGAAACCTTTATGACCAATTTGTGCTTCCGGCGATTTCTCGTTTTAGAGTTATTTTTTCAAATCCACCCTCCTTACTCACCCACAGCCGAACATACACACACAGACCATTCTCTGAAAACATCTTTTTCAAATAATTCAGAAAGCCCACAAAATGAATTTTATGTTTAAAAGTCAATTTCGAAAATTACTGATACACAGTTATAGGTGGCAGCAGCAATGGTCCTTGTTGGATTTTAGAGCAAAGAGCTGACTCATCATTATGTTCCCTCCGCTACAGAACTTACAGAAGGCAGCGTGAAGTTAAGCACGCGTCTCCATTCATCTGGAATCAATGTTTCCGAAAAAAGATTTCTAAATAAATAGATGCAGTGTTACCTGTCCAAGTTTAAAGAAAACTCAAACTCGAATTATAACTTTTATTTGAAAATAAATATAATAATTATAAACTGTTAATATGGTAGGACACATAGGCCATTTTTGTATAGAGGAAGTTCAAAGCATATATTTCTAGTACACTCAAGAGTAAGAGAAAATAACAAGTTAAAAATATTTCCTTTAATCGGCGATGGTTATACTGTGAAGAGCGAATAAAAACCAGATATCAAGCTTTAAGGTGGGATAATGAGCACGGTTGGAGTGTAAGGGCAATGAGGAGGGAAAACTCTGTAGTTTTACCACAGCTACCAACTAACTATGATGCAACATTTTTTCCCTAAATGTGGAAGATGGTTTTTTCCTAGTAAGAGATCGGAACAACGTTGACTGAGTATTAGAGAGAGAGAGCACATTTTTATTTAACTGGAATGAGGATCTGTGCAGAGTTGTGTTTCACTGCGAAATGATGAGAGGAGGTGGGTGGCCAGTGTCTCTGCCGTCAATTCCACTACACTATCCACACACACACCTCACGGAGTGTTCTCCAAACCTCGCTCGACCCTGCTTGCTTCCCAATTCCAATCTGAACCTAGACATTATCAACAGATATTGCATAGAGAACTCTGCTAACATCAACTTGGCTCCCTCGTTTTCAGACCAAACATCTTCAGTGAAACATTTACTCAATTTTCTTATACCAATTCGAACTGATGAAAGATTCTTCAAAAATTGAATTGTAATTAAAGGTTTAATTGCCCTCTTAATGTAACTTATCAATGAATGTATTGGGGAGCCGACATGACACAGTTTGTTTTTAGGCCGTACCAGCCTCTGAATGTGTCCACTTTCTAGTGTCTAGAGCATCAAACTCCAAAAATACCGATCCAATTTAGAGGTCAACATCTCTGCTTCCATTAGGACATCTAAAAATGTGTGTAGTTTGTGTGTGTGTGTGTGTGTGTGTGTGTATAGTTAGTATTTGTGTCAGTATGCTCCAAGAAGAGTAGCCTTGGCTGAATTGATCAATATTTTTACTCCACATATCTGTACTCTATCCCTACTTGGGTTGGAAAGTATTATTGGGTCCATAGGCAACCTCTTGTGTACGAGTATGGCGCATCCTCCATGCCCGTCATTACGATCTGCTCTCACTGTGTTATATCTTTGTTATTTACATTCAATACCTGGTTTAAATCATGTCTCACATACGATCACCACATCAATTCCTCTTTCACACAACAAAATGTCCAAACTTGTCGATTATCTAGGTATGGCTTATATTTATTTGCAGAATTTCCATCATTTAAGGGACTTTGACCGTGTTGATCCTTACTAAGATCCCTTGCACCTCTAATGCTTAGGGATGTCCTTTTGTTTATTAATTTTTAATCGGCTTATAACCACTTCTTTGTTATGTTCCTTTATTGGATCTCAAGTCACGCATTCGTTAGCTCTAAGATGGTCTTTCCACTCCGAATTGAGCGCCCTGCAATTGATGCAATTGGTCCAGAATTATTTGAAATTTTTCCTTTCGGAAATTGAGATGTTAATACTTCCAATGATTTAGTAGTTCCATCCCAATTCTTCTACTCATTGAATCAGTTACTTCAATAAACGCTTCAATGACTGGTTGCTTCACCAAGCCAAGAGACTGCCGAATCTCTTTTACACTGAATACACTTTCTTTACTTTCCTCTTGTATCTAGTACCAGCCGATAGTCAGTAGGCATAGGCTTTAAATTGAATGATTTATTTTCCTCGGTTTTGGGCGTCTAAATTTTGATATCTGTAACTTTGAGGGACCTGGTAATGCAGGAAACTCTTCCTCGGTGAGACCCTCTAACCTGTTGCTTTTAGCGATTTCTAAAAAAGAGACTCCAACAAAAGTTGAGTCATACACTGCTTTTTCCTTAGCTATTTTATTTTCCTCTATGTATTTTGGACATTTCGCATCCGTTGCAAGGTGATTCCCATGATAGTTAAGGCACTCTATTATCTCCATATCACACTGATCTGCGTTGTGCAGTCCTGTACATTTACTGCATCTTGCCTACAATGGATGCTTGAATGTTCATATCGGAGACAATTCAAACATGGTCTCCCATGAGGAACATAGGAAGTAAATTAGGAGGTAAACTATATTTACTTTACACCGACAAGATGAAATTGGAACATGTAGACATATTGAAAAAAAAGAAATTGCTAATTATCTTGTCCAAATAAGTTAGTTTACAATTGATGTCTTTTTGTTCTTACAGCGTTGCAGTTCTTCAATAATAATGTAATAATAATAATAATAATAATAATAATAATAATAATAATAATGTAATAAAATAATAATAATAACATATTTATATTCAATAAAAGTATGTATTAAAGGTAAAAATGAGTAAAAATATATTGGTTTGTAAAAGTATGTTTTCGACCAATATAAACAGGTAATTGAGTACAAAAAAAAATTAAATTGTGTCAGAAGTGGGATTCGAACCCACGCCCACAGAGTGGACTGCGACCTGAACGCAGCGCCTTAGACCACTCGGCCATCCTGACTTGCGCTTGATTGCAAATTGTGATATCTACATGTCTGTTGTAGTTACTCAGAATTGATTTAATAACTATAGTAATAAATAGCAATAATTACTTATGTAATTGTTATTTTTATAGATTTTTACAAACTTATAGTGACAATTTATTATTATTGGAAAGCACGACAACACATGTAGTTTAGGTGTGCTGCGATCTGCAGGCTCACACCTAACTGACATCTGTTTGCTTTTTTTATTTAAGTGGCACAGCTAATTTTTAAAGGTTTTTGTGATTCTTTATAAAATCTGACTTGTTTATCGCTGGCTGAATTAAATCATATTCTCTTAAACCATGGTATCATATAGTAGTATTGTGAATTTCACACAGTTTGCATTCTGTCAAATTAAACAACTAAATGCCACGATTTTTTAAAAATTAACTTAATTAATTGAGGAAGTGATTGAAGAAGAAAGCAACACATATTTGTAAATTGAAGTAAGTAGGATGACATTATTGCAAAATGTTTGTGTAAACAAATAAAAAGAAAACATGAAAACATCTTTAACCAACTTTTAATTAATAAAATAATTCATGCTTTTTCTTTAATGATTTCTTCTTTATTTTCAGTATGTGATTCAATTTAAATTAGTTTCCTTCTAAACAGGGTTAATGAAGCCAGAAGTTTTGGTATTAACAAGTTCATTCCCATTTTTAAAAAAATGAATCATTAATAATCCATGATTGTAGTTGTATGTGGGCGCGCTAGGTGGCACGCGTGTCACTATATGTGTCCAGTTTTTATGTCCATGGTAGTAAATAGCATCTCCTAGCGGGCCTATACCCAACTACAACTTAATTTGACTTGTGCTACGTAATAGCGATAGTCTTAGCTGCTATCACTGTCTGTCAATCTGTAACGCTATTTTTATTTGTTATTAAAGATGTTTATTTCAAATACAAACTAGAAAATTACAGATTACATTTTAGAGATGTAGATTTAATAATACGATATTTTTCCACTTTTTTTTCCATACAATAGATTTTTCTTCGATTGTTTAGAATTTTTTTCCATTTCTAGCCTGATTGACTTCGTGTTAAGCTCAACAGGTGACTAGAAGTGCTCGAAGCCGTTTCCTCCTCCAAATCGTATACAGCTGCGCTGTCACACTTCCTAAGACATTTTTTTCGTATCTTCTGTAGCATTTTGTTAGCCTAAAGCGGCTAGCCATTTTGGCAGAAGTAACCACTTCTTCAAAATCTAGGTGGTCGTCGGGTATCTCAGCCTAATAACATGAACAACGCTCATTCTGCCATGCCGAACACTACATACAATACATGTAGGGCCTGCAGAGGAAGTTGATGTGTCCGACTAGATGGGTTTAACGAATCTTATCAAACTCAAACTCACCATCATGCACCCGTGTACACCTTACAGACGATTCTATGTACACACACACACACACACACTGACACACAATCTTCCATAGTAGATATTAAGTGGCAGTGGATTTGAATTTGTAGTAATTCTATCTATACATCATCCGCATCCAGCAACCAGTCGCACATTCTAATAGTACACACAATATACTATTTTAAAGGATTTTGTTCTAGTGCCATATTTATTTCCCCAACATCAATCAAAGGTATATTATTAGAATTAATAGCTAAAGGAAAACTCAAAAATAAAATATCAGCTTATTAAAATGTTATAAAGTCGATGGAGATTCAATGGTTCCGCATTTTTCCTCTCTTTCAACATTTTTATATAATTAAAAAAATAAATTATTATTTTACTAATCTTTACCTCAAACTTTAATGATCTTTTAAGTAATTGAGAAATTGGTAAGTTCATTTTTATTACTAAATATAAGTTTCTATTACGCCCTTATTGCAATATGCTTCTTTACGTTAGTTGTTAGTTCAGTTTTAGACCCAGTCTGAAAACAAAGATAATGCTGGTAGATGTGCGTAAAATAAAATAATTTATTTTCAATTAGTACATAATTTAATATTTTCAATTAGTTACAGTCTCTGAACAAATCAGTTAAATTAACGAACTCCTATCCCGTTATAAATAGAGATTTGTAAAATTAATTTTATATATTTCATTTTGTACATAGAGAATTTATTTCAGTTGTCAAGTGGTTTTCATGAAACCGCGGAAACTTAAAAAATCAAAGGCTATTTATTAATGACCAGTGCTTCCACTGTCAACTATGACGGATGTCATCTGTCAACTATGTCTGAATCTCTATCTAGTTTTGAAGAATTTGGGGATTCTTACCGCTCTCTAAAAACCACTTTCTCGTGCACAGCACGTCTCAGAAAATGTAAATCCAGAGAGAAAGTGTATTGCTGAATCGGATAGAATTGCTCTCTACTAAACAAATTAGCATCCACAGTCCAAGATCAAAACCGTTTGCAGTCCTCAGGTAATTGAAGCCCAACCATATACTACATCAAAGAAAAGATTGCCAGCTCACACTATGGTTCTTAAGACACTATAAGAACCAGCGGCAGATGTTTCCTATATCCATGCATATTTATTAACGAAATCTACTTTCATTATTAACATTTGAAATCTTATTGATAATAATAACAATAATGAACTATTAACAAGTGCTAATTACCCTTGATAACATGATGTAATGCGGTGTATTAATAAACAGGTACAACCTGAATGCCTGCACAGCTAAACTACACATAGATTACAAAATGATAACAAGCTGTAAGTTGTTTGTCATACTTATTGTTTGCTGCCTGCGTTGCTTCTTATTAAACTTGCCATAATAACAATACAACGTGAACAGCCGAGTTGCACCCACAGTGCAGTTCAACCACTGCTACATAAATAATACTAGAATGCATCTGAATGCAGGCCACCCTCCCCAGTCTGTATTGTAATGTATATCATGTTGCGGCTGTATAAGGTGATCTTGTTCAAATTTGCATAATCCGTTATTTATTCAATCGTTGTGCAATATAAATGCAATTAAAATATAAAAAGTTGCAAAAACAAATTATTTGCGAACCAAATATTAAATTAGGCCTCTGTCTTATTTTCAAATTTCAATTGTTTCTAATTATGAAATCTTTTTTTTTGTTTTCAACAGCTTCGTTGTTAGACTTCCTCGATGTGAAGGTGGTGGGAGTAAAAGTGACAGCTAGAACTTGTGCAGTCCAGAAGGGAGCACCAATAAAATTGAACACTCTAATATCAAATGAAATCTGACGACACAGATTTTTCCACAACCTATTAGAATCAATTCTAAGAGAAAATTGCTGCAAATGAAAGTGATAATATGCCGTTAGCATTTCAAATTTAAAGAAAATCGTTTTAATCGTTTTCGAAAAAATAAGAAACCTTAATTATCAAGATAAGTTTGATAAACTGAAAAAAAAAGTTAAGTTACACTATGGTTGGGGTTTTTGTTCGAAACCTTTGTGACAGATGAGATGATGGTTTCTAAAGGGATGTCAAATTTAAGCTTCTTGCTATTTTCATCTTTTTCAAGAGGTTTTGTTCATACACAAAACACACACACACACACACACACACACACACACACAAAGCCATAAAAATTTCATTAACTAAAAACACCTTTTTCTTGAAAAACATTGGAGGTTCCGGGTTGAGACGCTTCAGTGGTGTGCTAGAAACCGACGTTTCACCCATACTGCAATGAGCTTCTTCAGGGTCGTTACACCTTAAATGCTAATGGAACATATTCTGTACCTTGGTAAAAAAAGGGGCGTGGTCACTTTCTCAGCCATCTTGGCTGTAGTGACCCTGCTCAGGGATAAGAGAGCAAAAGCAAAGGCTAAAACGTTTAATGGTTTTCTGAAGCACAACAGGTTAAAACTTTGGCAAGAGTGCAGTGAGATGGGAAACTTAGACCCTACCGTTCGCCAGCCAATCATGGGCAACGTAGAAAAAATTAAGCCCCCCCCCCATCGCCTACAACCAAGATGGCGGAGGAATGGCAACGCTCCTTTTTTACCAAGGTTCATTGCTCCATTATCTTTGAAGGTGCAACTATCCTAAAGTAGCTCATTACAATATGGGCGAAACGTCGTTTTCAACCCCGAAACTGTATTTCATAAAAATGGCTCCGGAAAAGATTACTTTTTTCTTATTCAGGGAGTACAGAACATTGACTTTCTGGTGAAAATTCTGTTTCGCAAATTGTATTTGGCCCTAAAATTTTACTTGAAGCAGTTAAGAAAACTAAAATCTAAACAACCTCATAAACTTTGGAGAAAGAACCCAACTTTGAAGAAGGGTCCCTATATCGTAGTGATAGCGAACTTGTTAGGTGACGTGTATGCAGCACACCTTGATTCCCTTCGCTTTTAGTTATGGCCTTCGCTATAGATCCGCTTTAGTTCCTGTTTTTTTTCTCATGCCGCTGTCTGTAACCGCAAGGTGATTATATCTAGCAATTGCACTAAGCGTGGGGCCAGCTATCATAAACACCTTTACTTTCTGGCCCAGCAGTGTAACTTGATGACCATTAGATTATGTTTTACACCAATTTAAAGCCTAGAAAGTCAGAATACGAACTAGTGGAATCAGGTAGGTACTGGACAACACAGAACGGACATACTATAACTGATGCACCTCTAAATAATGTAATGCACATTTAGTAATCCAATTGAATAAATATTCATAAAATAATTTACAATTTAGATTTCTTGCTTTACCCCATATTTGATGATGTTGCATTATCCTTATAGATTACGTAAAAGATTTATTAAAGTTTCGCAAGCGTTATTATACTGTAATTTTTATATAAATAACAATAGAAAGTTGGTGAGTTGTCCTAATAATATAATTATTATCAATAACAATAGAACGTTTATATTGAAATTTACATGAACCTAAATATTTGTTTAAATACAAAATAGGAATATATATTTAGAAGAGAAAATATGAATAGAATTATGTATGGTTAGCTGACAGGCCGGCCAAAGGGGTCCCCAAGCAGATCGTTGCCGGTCCCACCCATAACCAACGAGAAGTTTAAAAGCAGCACAACACCCTAAGTTAGTTTAAACATTGTTGTGAAACAATCAGTTGATTTTTTTCTTATTGAAATTATTACAATTCTAATATGATATTTTTTTGAAATTTGTACTAAATGTTTAATTGGATTTAAGATTTCATCTAAATAAACATGGTAAAGAGCCATTCACTTCTTTATTAAGAGAATGTATTTTTAGACCAACAGATCGCACTTCTGTCACTTCCGTCAGTTTGGAGATTAGTCTATTATCATAGTTGTTTAGAACCCGCTAAAAGTCCTATTTTCTATAATCTTGTTTTCTATTAATGCAATCTCTGTGCTTTATCATTATAAGGTGGTAGAAGAGCAAAGTTGTAAGGGTATGGCATTTAAGAGGGGAGCAGCACCCCCAGGACACTCCAAAATATCATTTTCATGGAAAAATTGATCGAATGCAAGTGATGTATTAGTAGTAATCCAAGTTTAGTAGCATCATTGTAGCTATTTTTAAGAAAACCATTCTTACTAGTAATATTAGGAAAGAGTCAATTAATTGTTATTAAGGCAACTATATTAGTAGACCACTTTACTACTCTAACAATCTGATTACAGACGACATTACGACAATACCAATCTGATTATTCCTCTGTTAGAAGACGACAATACGACTTCTATGACTACTCTTCTGTTCAAAGCGACATCATAACTGAAGTTTCTCCTATTACTTCTTCTAATCCAAACACGGATCTACAGCTATGTCAACCATGCTAAACATTAGGAATACTAATTATTCGCCCACAATTTCAAATTCTAAATAATGAAATTAAAGAAACGAAGAATACAAATATTGATGACAAGTGAAATTATTCTAGACAACAGTGCTCGCTCACTTTGATTTATCATGTTCTAACTACAACTCTGCAATATGGAGGCGGAAAATTTAAAATCGATTTCCTGATAAATAAATAAAAAATCTGTTGTATAACCGTTACAGCCATTGTTGATATTTTAAATAGCAAGTATGCCTTTTACCGGGTAGAATGGTGCATCGGAATGTTGAAAAGGAACAAATCTACCATTTCAAGTATCAGGAACACACCTAGACAAACGCAGCTATGTGAATTTTTTTTTTAACATTGCCTTCAACTTATTGGCGATCAGCCATTACACGTCTAGTTGCCCAATATTAATTTTTATAAGTAGGTGTATTGTGACCTATGTCGTCATAATTAGTATAATTATTGTTGTTATTAACATCGTCATCATTATTGCTATTATGGAAAATTCTTCTGGACCGTTATTTGTAAGAAGGAAAAGGATTGTGAGTTTCGGTCTTTTTTAAAAAAATAAAAAAACTTAAATTCTTGCCAACGTTTCGACAAATATATTGTCTTTTTCAAGGCAATAGTGGGTTCACTATTCTCTGTGTTGTTGAGGTGTTCTCAACTTGTAATTCCAAAATTATACATAAGTTTTCAAATTTTGATATGTTTTGAAGATTAATTAATAGTTTTTTTATATTTTTTATGCCTTGAAAAAGACAATATATTTGTCGAAACGTTGGCAAGAATTTAAGTTATTTTATTTTTTTTAAAAAAGACCGAAAGTCACAATCCTTTTCCTTATTATTGCTATTGGTCTACAGCCAGTGTAACGTTCGCGAGTGCCTCACAGACTTCGGCCGGTCATAGCATTACTACCGTATAGCATACAAGTTGAGCTTTCAATGATTCCAAGGCGATAGAGATGCGCTTGCTGTAATCGTGGCCTGCCAGAACTAGAAAACAAGCAAGTCTCCTCAAGGCACCAGGGCCGGGTCTAGAAATTTTGCCACCCCGTGCAATCCATTATCCGCCGTCCAGCTTTACTTCAAATAATTTTAGTAATTTTGAAAACCATTATGTTCAACATTACTTTCATGACCAATATTTTTAAATATAGTACCTTTAATAATAATTCACTGTTAAAGTGATTAAAATACAGTGTATTCATAAAATAAAACATGGACTTCATCAATTGACTAATGAAATGTAGTTATACACTGTTATTTGCATGCGTAGAATGATATTCACTTATACAACGGTGTACTGTTGAGTTCCACCTAGCTACAATGAGAGCAATAAAGAAAAAAATCACCATTTCCATTCCTTGTTGAAAAAGAAAGCAAATAACAGTGGTAGAAAATTAGGCAAAAAATGCAAGATCCGCCATTTTGTATTTGGCTGTTTATACTAATGGAACAAAATAAAATTCCTGTTAAACACCTACAACAATTTCTCCAAGGAATTTATAATTTTCAGTTAAAAAACTTTTCTTATACCTGGAATTTGTAGCTAATCATTGTATCTATTGTGTTAATTTCATGTAGGTAGCGCAGTCCACAAGTATTGAAAGGGTACTAAAAAGATGGAAACCTACGCATGAGCTAATTCAATCAAGATTTAATTTCTCGCAACAACGTAAAAGAAGAATCGAACTAATTACTGGTGAGATTGAACAAATAAATTATAAGAAGAAGAAACTTTTTATATATTCTTACTTACTTCCATCGGCGTTTCCCTCTATTGGGTTGCCGTCAGCTCAATTGCGTCATATATTAGAATCTGGAAAACTATTATATTGTTTATATAACTATGTAAATTGGAGTAAGAGAAAGTTTTGTGAGTGTTTAACACCAGATTTTGTAATCGTGTTTTACTTTCTCTTACTAACAGTTAGATCGAATTTTCGATATCGAGTTTATGCCGGAAATATCAGTTTTGAGGTCCCCTGAGTCCAAAAAAGTGGTTTTTTCAATTGGCTTGTAGGTCTGTCTGTGTATGTTTAGGACACCATATTTTTTTCCCCTCATTTATTTGTAATTTACGTCTGTATGTAAATACAACAGTAAATGTGTGGAAAGATACAAATCACCTGAGTCACTTGTGTGGAGAACTCACCCAGCAAAAAAACATATGGCTTTACTTAGTTAATAACTTAGTTATTCATTAGATAGTCTCGAGGCCAGCGGCGTTTCAATCGTCTGGGAGGATTATCTGGAAGGGTAGAGGAACTTAGTTGGCGTACTAGAGGATTAGGGTGAGCAGAGAGGGACAGATGGAACATTTTGTACTTGGTTTTAGCAACTTCGGTTATGAAAGGAATATTGAGGTCTTGATGTAGGGGGAGATTTGATACATAGAAGGGGGCATTGACAATTTTTCTGAGGATTTTGGATTGGAATGACTGGATTCGGCGGGAATCGCAATTTTTGGTTGAACCCCACAGTTCAATAGCGTATGTTCACATAAGTTTGAGTAATACCAGGTAAATTAGTCTTTTATATTGTAGGGATAGTTTAGATCGTCTGCCGAGTAGTAGTGATAATAGTTTAAATCGTCTGTTGAGGTCTTGTCTTTTTAGTCGCGTATGGGGGTTCCAGATGAGTCGTTTGTCAATGTATAATCCTAAGTAGCGTACATGGTCAGCAGTTGGAAGAGAAATACCATTAAAATATAGAGGGGGCAATGTAGTCCGTCAATGTAAAAGTAGTGTATTGGCATTTTGTCTCGTTAATTTTTATTCGCTATTTTTTGCAACAGATTTCCAGTGAGTTCAAATGGCTTTGAAGATTTCTAAAAGCAATTATGGGGTCGTTATACGGGGAGAGGATGACAGTATTATCTGCAAAAGTAGAGAGCCCTGTATGAGGGGAAGTGGGGATGTCAGCAGTGTATATAGTGTAGAGAAGAGGACCGAGAATGCTCCCTTACGGGACACCAGCTTGGAAGGATATATAGGTGAAATGGCCGAACCATGGTTGACCCAGAAATGTCTCCCAGACAAATAGGAATTTAAGATTAGGAAATAGGCACTCCCTTGAGCTTCCACAGCAAGCCCGAATACCAAACTCGGTCAAACGCTTGTGTGACATCAAGAAAGGCACCCGAGCAATACTGCTTCTGCTCAAGGGAGGAAGCAATGGTGTTTACAACGCAATGGTATTGTTGGATGGTGGAGTGAAGGATTCGAAAGCCAAATTGATGGTTAGGGATTATTTCTTGAAGAAGAGGATACAGCCGTTTAAGGAGCCTTCTCCAGAATTTAAGGAGTAGGAGCTTCTCCAGAATTTTATCCATTATGGGCAACAAACTAATGGGACGATAGGGTGAAGGAAGGTTAACTGGTTTGTTGGGCTTTGGGACCAATTCTATTGATGAAAATTTCGAAAGGGCGTGAAATTAGGTAGTTCTTAGGACAGAGTTGTAGATAAAGTTAGGAAAACGTATGACTTCTTAGGAAAGTTTCGGAGGATTTAGGAGGTTATCAGGTCATAGCCTGGGGTTTTTTTTAGAGGAAGGTGCTATTCGTTGATAATGAGTAGTGCATCTAGTTCAAGTATATGGGATTCTAAACCATTGGCATTCCAAAGGATGATGTATAGGGAATTTTGAGTTGGGGAACTTATTCAGTTAGGCGGGGGAGGAGAATGGAGAGGTTGATGAGCGGAGTGATTGAATTTTTGAGATCAGTTATGAAGGAGTTGATGATGGAGGTTATGTCCGCTGTAGGAGAAGCAGATGGAGCTGATTGAAACGCCGCTCCATCTCTGGCCGCTTGGGCGTAAGAAACATGTTGAGATGGCGGTGGAGGTGCAGGCTGATGACGGCCTAAGGCTGGAAATGCGTCCGATCCTGGCACTGAGCCATGTCTCACAGCGGAAGGATGTTGGTATACTGGTGGCGGTCTTCTTCGCCGTTGGAGTTCTTTATGCACTTGGCATCCCTTATAGTTGGCAGAGTGAGGTCCCTGACAGAGTGCACATTTGGCTGGACTGGATCGTTGTTTTATACACTGTTCAGTAAGATGAGGATCTGCGCATTTTACGCAGTTTGGACTATGTTGAGAGGAGGTCTTAGTATGCCCGTACCGCTGACTTCTTTTACATTGCACAATAGTGCTCCTTTTGTGGGGTTCTTCGACCTTGATCCTTGTGTTCAGCATAGCTTGAACGCTGAAAATCTCTGGATTAGATTAGATTAGAAGCGGGGGGGGGCGAGCCTCATTCCTGCAAATCGAGGTCTATTGTGGATCCCCTTAAATTACAGCACAACCCCCAGCTTTGCCCTCCTGATCAATCCTAACAAAGCTGAGAGCGGCTCCGTCATGAAGCTTCTAGCTTCGGGATTGCCTGTCCCCAATTAAAAAAACCTAATCCTCGCCAGGCCGGCGCACTCACAAAGGATGTGCGCTGGGGTTTCTTCCTCTACCTTGCAGAATCGGCATTCCGCACTATCCGCAAGTTGTAGGTGGTGCATGTGGCCGTTACTGAGAAGGTTCGGATAATTACATCATTACTATATTATTAATTGTTGCATATGAAATTATTATTATTTTTATTTATTTATTTTACTTTTTCATTTTCATTTCGGCCTACCCCGGTAAAGTCGGCCCTGCTGGATAGTTTAGGAGGAATTGGTTGGGGAATTGCTTAGGATATCCCATTGATTATCAAGCGCTTGCCAGTGGAGCAATAAATTCACAGCTCCTTTACTTTTTGACAAATCTCTTCGCTAAGCTGAATTCCACTGGCGCAGTTAGCTGATCCTGTTCACCCAATTAGCTAATCAATCAGCCTCCTCATTTCCATCTGACCCGCAGTGATTCGGGATCCACTGCAGCACAATGATCCATCCAAGTGATAACAGGTTGTTCAATACGCTGCGACTTTACAAAACGTCGTAGGACTCACTAGGACCCTGGAATGTCAATGCTAATATTGCAGCTTGGAAATCGATAAATATTAGGACTTGCTTCTTTCTTCCTGTCCAATAAGACGGAGGGTAAAAGAATAGCTCTGACTTCCTCATCGAAATGCAAGGAAGCTCGGTGAGAAAACCCCAGACCAGTTCCTGCATTACCTTTCACTGCCGATCCATCCATTAAGATGTTTCCACGTCTGTTCGGGGTACCATTGATGGATTGTAACAATGCTATTACCAGAAGTTCTTGGACAATGGTACTCTCTTTGCTTACTTCCCTTTCATGCTAAGATTTGCAGTGGCTACATATGTAGGGTTCGTTATTATTTGGGGAAGAGCTTCCTTTGCCTACATTCAGACCATAAGTATGAAACAGCCCAGTAGCTTTAGTTATGAGAGAAGTCGAGTTTTTCAACCGTTGTCGAGGTGGGTGTAGATCTCCCAGTAATTGATTTCAAAACGTTGAACTCTTTCATTCAAGGCGACTACAGATATATCTCTTCTTACCGACAGATGCTCCTACTATCTAGCTATCTGAAAATGGAGATGAATGGAGAAGGTTCTGAACAGCAGAAAGGCTCTTCCGCACTCTCAGGGCCGGTTTCATTAATAAGAGAGAGGTTCCAAGATGACATATTCAATTTGAAAAACTCTTGAGTTCCGGGTTGAGATCGCGTCAGTTATTTGCTAGAAACCGACGTTTCGCCCATATTAAAAAGATCTTCTTTAAGATCATTACATCTTGAAAGCTAATGGAACGATGAACCCAAGAGATCATCATCATATTCAAGTTAATCCGGGGCTCAAAATTAAGCTGAAGATTATATTAAGCTATGGAAGAATGGTACCTCCGCACATTAGAAGGAAAGTCCAAAAGAAATCGCGTTATGAATACGACCATCCCGGCTAACGTTGACCAGTAAACTAGTCTTAGTAGGATAAGTAGAGCATAGGCTGTGTTGTTACGGCGGAAAATGGCTGAGTGTAGATTAGCGATGATCATAAATAAGCTAAGGTTAATAGCAAGGGCCTCAGGAAAAGCCGAAGAAGATGAGGTGAAAGATGCTTTAAGGGACATGGGCTAGAAGGAGACAGCTGGTTTTGGACCGAATTGTGTGAAAGCCGCTCTAAGACCGTCTCACTTTGCAATTAGCGGCAGAAGAGAATTAGACTAAGTAAGTAGAAATTAATACTAAACTTTTAGTTGGCACTAGCATTAAGTATATGTATGGGGTAATGGGGATTATGCTTGTTGATTATTTGAGCATAAGATTTATCTGCATGTGACTACATGGTATGCAAGCGCCTCAGACAGTCTCCAGTAAGACTTGTATTGGCGTTTCAATATAAACCTAAACTTACAGATTCCGTCAAAACCCTGAAATTAAATTTTCTGGAGCAATGTTGCAGATAAAAGTGATAGGCCTTTATGCTTACCTTGTTTAAAGAAAATCATTCCAACTATTTTCGAGAAAATTTATAGCTTGCCCTGTGGTTGACCGGATGCTATACCAAGTTTGAGCTTACTGCGAATTTTTATAGTTTGTTAACACATGCCGTATATACTCGATAAAAACTCGGTACCTCAGAACATGTACCGTTAATATTACCATGAAAGCTCTCAGATTCGAATATTTCATATGATCTCAGTGATTCCCTATTACAGCAATAAGAGAAATTAGTAGATTACCTTTAATTGTGTTCAAAAAAGGAATTTATTATATAACTATAAAACTAAAAAACAAGTTAAAGACTTGTTTCTTGTATTGTATCCAAGGATGTGTTGTAGGGAGATGTGTTGTCCGAAAGGTCTTGCCATTCTTGCGGGCATCTCAGTTGGACCATGCGTGAACTACATGACAAAGCTATCCTCATGTAAATGTACCATCTTTAATGTGAAATAATCTCTATAACTCGTGGGTTATGGGTAACCCTAGTCAAATCCAGCCTTAAACATCCCTGAACTGGCTCATACGATTAAATTCAGTTTAATATGTCTGTAGAGAAGAGAGTACTAGTAGATGTAGTAGGTCCCTTTCTAACTTACACCTCTCTCTACTTCAGCGTCAAAGTAGCTCAGCTATTGTTAGAAGCGAAATACACTATTTACTGGCATTGGGATTTCGTTAGTAGCCGCATAGGCGGACATCTCTCTCTCAACTTACTAACTTCTGCTGACTGTAGAACGCAGTGTGTTCGTAAATATCATATGCTTATGCCTGATATACTTTGATTCCCTAGCCTACTTATACACTTTTCTCCCTTAAGCATCCAGTCCTTCCAGTTCAGTTTACAAATTTCTTATTGGTGTATCTGTAGTCTTAGTACTTAATCAGCAAGTGCAATTATCTGAAAAACAAACACACATAAATTGTTATTACCTTGTTTGTTTTGTTTGTGGTGGCTTTCTCTTTTCTTTTTTGTTTTAACTTAATTAAGCACCAATCGGAGAGAAAGTGGTAAAATCAATTTGTTTTAGTAGGTGGCAATAGGTAACGCTTTGATGTAGAGTGTGGCTAGTTTGAGTGTGTGAGTTTTGGTGTGCGAGTGGTGGCTACACTGTACAAGCTGGCCAAACACCATTCTGTGCCAGGCTTGCCACCTCCTCCTGCGTATACAAACAACTATACATATACACTGTAATTCTAGCGAACTATACATACGCAGCTTCCTATTATCACATGCATTAACTAATTGTTTATTAAATTTCACTCTAACTTTACGAATATTAAGAATTTATTTTTTGCTTTCTCTGTTTGCGTAAGAAGAGTTGCAATCGCTTCTAATTTTTTAAACTAAGTTTTCATCAGAATCACTGGTTGAATTAAGCTGCCTGGAAAAACATTTTTAGTGAAGTGTGACTGCGAACAAAATATCTCAATAACAAAATATTCCAGTGCATATTTAGTGTGTGAATGGTGGCTACACTGTACGCGCTGGCGGTATTACATCCACTCTGTGCCAGGCTTGCCACTTTCTCCATGAATATGATATTGCTTATGATGGCACTACCACTAACGCATCTAACAAGAAAGTTTCATTCAAAATCCGTCAACAGAAAATACAAAATTACTGAATATTTTTTTCTTTCTTTTCCACAATATTCTCGAAAATGACTTCCGCGTTTCCTATAAATTTTGCAATCGTATAACACAAATGCTTACACATTGAACATTGTGCCAGAGAAATTGATTTTTGGAGAATTTTGGAACTTTCCTGTAAAGCACCACTATGAAGTACTGTTCTATCAAATGACATTATTTTAAGGAACACAAGAGCATTGCTATAATTCAATTTGAAGAAAGACGGTCAACAGGAAGTCAAAGCGATTTTACCTGAATAGTTTGAGTTTTTTTGGAATATTCTCGATAACGGTTCCAACGATTTTCTTTAGAGTTGAAATCTTAATTAGATATATATTAACAAATCACTTTTACATGAAACATTTGGCCGGATAAATATTACAGTTACAGGGGAATCAGTGATGTAAGATATCAATTGTTAATGGAATTTGATCGAAGCGCTTTCTACTGGACTATATGTGCCGAAACCAATATGTTCCCAGGCTACATCTTTATTTACTTCAAGGGCAACTAAACGTTGAATAAAAATTTCACGTTTAGAGAATATTTGGCAGTTGTAGTTGTAATTAGAGCAGTTCGTTTTGTTTTTCTTTTAGAAAAAAAGCAACAAAACACAATTGCAACATACAGTTTCGCCTTTCCTTAAGATAGTTTTGTAGATGTCGAGATAATTGAGGGTATCTTGAGAAATATAAAGGCATGGTTGAACTGTTGGTTTACGAACTTAATGAATACAATATGACCTATAAACATTATATTTGAGAAGATGACTGCAGTTGAGCAAACTGTCTGTGTTATTTGGATGAAATGAGAGCCTGGTGGTGCTGGCAGAGCTGCACTCTGGGACATGCGCAGTATGCAGCTCCAAATACATCAGGCTGTGCTCGCTGAGAGAGATTGGCCCCTCACAACCAAACAGAAGCTCTGTACTTCCTGCGGTATCGGCCCTGTACACTCTTTTACACGTATTGAATAGCTTTTAAGAGTTGATTCAAAGCATCCTATCTGTTTCTGTACCCAAACGCACACTCTCTGGCAATCCCACAATTGTATCAGCTCATACAATTCTTAATTAATAAATCTTATATCGGTGATTAATTTAATATATCGATTACTGATATCTTCTCAGTGTTTCTTTTTAAAATTGTGGACCTTACTTAATAAGCATCCTATTTTACTTTCTCTTACTGCTGTAACTAAATATTGCTATCTTGTCAAATTTTGCAAGTTGAATTTTCACTTGTAACATATGTTTTGGGGCCCTGAAATAAATAATAAATCTGAAGTGACCCATCAGACTACTTTTTCCTATCGCATTCTTTTTTATGAAAATTTGTTTAAAAACCGGAATTAATAAAAAATGATTCGTCTCCTTAATTTCGTGTTTATGGAATTCTAATGATTGTTAGTAGAGGGGAGGCAAGTCTTACTCTCAACTCTTTCAGGGACCCGAAAAATAAATTTATACCAAGTTTTAGGACAATATTTAGGATCGTTTTCGAGAAAATCGTGTAATAACCATTCCAAAATTCGCACTTTTTTCAGACAAAATTAATTTTAGGGATTCCTGGGACAGGTGGGACTTCAGGGGACCCTGCACAGTGTCATGAAGTATGGTCTCAGATTGCCCAGCTCTACAGTATGAAGACAATATTAATTTATAGTTTGAAGAAGTTTTGTCAATTAGACAAAGAAAGAAACTGTTTAAACAACATTGTTTAAATAACATTGTTTAAATAACATTGTTTAGATCACATTGTTTAAATAACATTGTTTAGATCACATTGTTTAAATAAAATTGTTTAAATAACATTGTTTAAATAAAATTGTTTAGATCACATTGTTTAAATAACATTATTTAGATCACATTGTTTAAATAACCTTGTTTAAATAACATTGTTTAATTAATATTGTTTAGATCACATTGTTTAAATAACAGTGTTTAGATCACATTGCTAAAATAACATTGTTTAAATAACATTGTTTAAATAACATTGTTTAAATACCATTCTTTAGATCACATTGTGTAAGTAACATTGTTTAAATAGCACTGTTTAAATAACATTGTTTAAATAACATTGTTTAAATAATATTGTTTATATCAAATTTTTTAAATAACATTGTTTAAATAACATTGCTTAGATCACATTGTTCAAATAACATTGTCTAAATAACATTGTTTAAATAACATTGTTTAAATAACATTGTTTAAATAACCTTGTTTAAATAACATTGTTTAAATAAAACATTGTTTAATTATTATTGTTTATATCAAATTTTTTAAATAACACTGTTTAAATAACATTGTTTAGATCACATTGCTTAATTAACATTGTTTAAATAACATTGTTTAGATCACATTGTTTAAATAAAATTGTTTAAATAACATTGTTTAAATAATATTGTTTATATCACATTGTTTAAATAACATTGTTTAAATAACATTGTTTAAATACCATTGTTTAGATCACATTGTTTAAGTAACATTGTTTAAATAGCATTGTTTAAATAACATTGTTTAAATAACATTGTTTAAATAATATTGTTTAGATCACATTGTTTAAATAACCTTGTTTAAATAACATTGTTTAGATCACATTGCTTAAATAACATTGTTTAAATAGCCTTGTTTAAATAGTATTGTTTAAATAACATTGTTTAAATAACGTTGTTTAGATCACATTGTTTAAATAACATTGTTTAAATGCCATTGTTTAGATCACATTATTTAAGTAACATTGTTTAAATAGCATTGTTTAAATAACATAGTTTAAATAACATTGTTTAAATAATATTGTTTCTATCAAATTTTTTAAATAACATTGCTTAAATTACATTGGTTAGATCACATTGTTTAAATAACATTGTTTAAATAGCATTGTTTAAATAGCATTGTTTAGATCACATTGTTTAAATAACATTGTTTAGATCACATTGTTTTAATAACATTGTTTAAATAACATTGTTTAGATCACATTGTTTAAATAACATCGTTTAAATAACATTGTTTAATTAACATTGATTAGATCAAATTGCTTAAATAACACTGCTTAGATCACATTGTTTAAATAACATTGTTTAAATTAAACATTGTTTAATTATTATTGGTTATATCAAATTTTTTAAATAACACTGTTTAAATAACATTGTTTTGATCACATTGTTTAAATAACATTGTTTAGATCACATTGTTTAAATAACCTTGTTTAAACAAGATTGTTTAATTAATATTGTTTAGATCACATTGTTTAAGTAACAGTGTTTAGATCACATTGCTTAAATCACATTGTTTAAATAGCATTGTTTAAATAACATTGTTTAAATAGCATTGTTTAAATAGCATTGTTTAGATCACATCGTTTAAATAACATTGTTTAGATCACATTGTTTAAATAACATTGTTTAGATCACATTGTTTAAATAACATCGTTTAAATAACATTGTTTAGATCACATTGTTTAAATAACATTGTTTAAATAACATTGTTTACTTATTATTGTTTATATCAAATTTTGAAATAACATTGTATAAATAACATTGTTTTTTTTTTTTTTTTTTTTTTTTTTTTAGCGGGGGGCCAACGCACTGCGACCTTGAGCAGGTCTATTGTGCTATGCCCCCTGGGTGCCACAGGCTTGCCCATAGCACCCGAACGGATGCCCAATTGAACATGCGTTCTACAATATCTCCATCAGGTTAAGGTCCCTGAGGAATCCTAATACCCTGACGGGCTCTAGAGAGGGTATATCCCCCTCCTCCACCTGGTAGCTACCCAGGTTCCTGAATCTTCTCTGAGTGGCAGCCTCGCAGTCTGTTAGGAGATGTATTGGAGTTTCCTCCAACTCCCCACAGAATCTGCATGAGCTGTCACTTTCCAAGCCCAGCTTCGCCAGGTGTCCTCTAAGTCGGCAATGCCCCGTGAGGAAACCCGTAAGTACGCGGAGCTTGTTCTTACTCAATCCAATGCAGGCCTCCGACCTCCGTTGGTTATAATTTCCCAAGCAGATCTTGGCCTGCCGCAACCTGGGGAGGGAGTACCAGAGTTGAGATCTCTTCGTCTCCTCCTCCTTCTTAAGTTCCTCTAACGGACACTGGTCGCTAATCCCACAAAAAGGTTCCGGCCCCAAAAGTGGTGTCATAGCGCCTATCTTGGCCACGGCGTCGGCCGTCTCATTCCCTTCAATGCCAACATGCCCCGGCACCCACCAAAGTGCGACTTTGTTCCTAATGCCCAGATCGTTTAGTTTATCTAGGCATTCCCAAACCATTTTAGAGTTAATAGCTGGTGCACCCAGAGCTCTAATGGCTGCTTGGCTATCGGAAAGGATTACAATCTCCCGATTCCTATATCCCCTATCGAGGTTAAATTGAACGCATCTTCCAATAGCGTATATCTCCGCCTGAAAGATGCTGGGAAATTTACCCATGGGTTCCGAGTGCTTGATCCTTGGACCAACCACCCCTGCCCCAGTCCCCTCGAGGGTCTTCGACCCATCAGTATACCATTTAATGGCATGTTCCTTAATGCCCAACAGAGCGGATCCTTCGCTCCACTCACTTTTGGTGCCCAGCTTCGACGAAAAATTTTTTGTGAAGCTATACTTCTTAACCATACCATCCCTAGGGAGGTGCCAGATGAGGGAGCCCAAAGGTGAGAATACCAACTCTCTAACCCCCAGCCATCCCTCCCCTCCTGCACCACCCCTAGAGATCCTAAAAAGGGCCCCCTTCGCCGCCCTTTCCACCACTAGGTGCAAAGGTGACAGATTGAGGATAAACTCCATCCCGGCGGTGGGGCAAGTCCTCATAGCCCCCGTCATGCACAAGCATGCGAGCCGCTGTACCTTGTCAAGAGTTCTCCTGACCGATATTTCTTTGGTCTTTCCAAACCAAGCCACCGCGCCATAGGTGATAACTGGTCTCACCATCATGGTGTACATCCACTGTAGGATTCTCGGGGGGCATCCCCAGGATTTGCCCGCCATCCTCCTACATATCATGAGGGCGCCAGTGGCCTTATTAACAGTTGATTCAATGTGTTTCTTCCATAGGAGTTTACTATCAAAAGTCACCCCTAGGTACTTAACCTCCTTTTCCCACCCTACTTCTTCTCCGGCTAGCCGGATATTTTTCAGGCGTGGGAGTGTTCTTTTCCTAGTGAAAGGTATCACAGTGGTTTTCGTTGGATTAACCTTCAACTCCACTGAGACACACCACCCACTAGTGATATCTAGACCCCTCTGTATTATGTCACATAGGGTTTCTTCAAACTTTCCTCTAGCAATAATGACGACGTCGTCAGCATATCCCTGACAGGCAATGCCGACGTCCGTCAGTTTGTAGAGGAGCTCATCCACCACCAGGCTCCACATTAGGGGTGACAAAACCCCCCCTTGCGGACAGCCACGAGTAGTGCGGGAGCGGATGGTCCGTGAGCCCACCACAGTTTCTACCGTTCTTGTAGACAACATTTCCATCATCCACCTGGCGGTTGTTCCATCCCCCCCCCTTCTAACAAGGGCTCTGCCAACCGCCTCATGGGAAGTATTGTCAAACGCGCCTTCTATGTCCAAAAAGGCACAGATGGCCGTTTCCTTAACATCTAGGGTCCTCTGGATTACATCTGTCAGCCGATATAGAGCGGTATCCGTCGACCTTCCCGCTCGATATGCGTGCTGACAGGGGTGCAAGGGCACCCTCTCCAGAACACCTGTCCTGATATAATTATCCACGGCCTTCTCCATAGTCTTTAAAAGAAAAGACGTAAGGCAGATAGGCCTGAAGGACTTGGGCAAGGTGGCATCCCTTTTCCCAACCTTGGGGATAAAGACCACCCTAGCCCTTCTCCACGGCCTCGGTATATACCCGAGTGCCAAACTGCTCCGAAAGATCTTAACCAAGTGTGGAAGAACCTCCCTTAGGCCCTTTTGTAGGAGGGCCGGGAAAACCTCATCCACACCAGGCGACTTGAAGGGCTGAAACTTATTTATTGCCCATTCTATTCTTAGTGACGTGCAGATGGTTCTGGCCACCTCCCAGTCATCCCTTACCGGTCTGCTGGGCCCTATCGTGTCAGTACCATCCTCTGGTGGCAGACTCCCCGGAAAATGGGTCTCCAGCAGGAGAAGAGCACGTTGCTCCCCATCCTGCGTATAGCTGCCATCAGGTCTTTTGAGTGACATCAATGCTCCAACACCGTGTTTGGCCATTGCCTTATGCAATCTGGCTGCCACGGGTGCGGAGCTGATGTCCTCACAGAATTTCCTGTAACTAGTTCTTTTAGCTTTTCTAATCTCCTTGTTGTAGGTAGTAAGCGCCCGCGTGTAGCTCTGCCAATCCCCAGTGCGCTTGGCCCTATTGAAGAGCTTGCGCACTTTGGATCTTAGATTTGACAGCTCTCTGCTCCACCAGGGGACGTCCCTACAGCACCGGAGTCTACTCATGGGGCAACTGTCTTCAAAGGCGCCTACCAGCGCCTCATTCAGTTCCTCTACCCTATGCTCCAGCTCCAAACGACACTGCGGCGCCCTCGCAGTGCCTGTACGATTTAGAGCGCAGCTCAAATTGGTAACAAATTCCTCCCAATTCGTACGTCTGGGGTTTCTCCACTCTGCACCCCCATCGCCAAACCCCTCCAGACTGAATGTAATAATTCGATGATCTGAAAGGGAAGGCTCATCCGAGACTTCCCAGCTCCCGACAAACTGCTCGATGCTAGGATACCAAAGGTAATATCCAGAACCTCCTGCCTTGCCCTAGTTACGAACGTAGGTGACGCCCCGACGTTGAAAATATCTAGGTTATATTGGAGGATAAACTCTAAAAGGTACTCACCTCTTCTGTTGTTACTTCTGCTCCCCCACACTCTGTTGTGGGCGTTCGCATCGCATCCAATGAGGAAAGGCAGCTTCCGCTCCCGGCAGTATTCTACCAACCTCTGAACCTCCGCCGGCGGTACATCCCTGTCCCCAGCGAAGTAACTGGATGCTATCACAACGGCGTGGTTGTTACCTCCATAATTCAAGTGGGCCAAAATGGATACCAGATCCCGCGTCGTAAATTCTAAAAAACATGTGTAATTAATATTATTTCTGATCAGGATGCAGGCCCTAGGATTTTCACTTTTAGCATCCCATACTACCTTACTGTACTTACCTTACCTGACAGTCCACAAATCCGTCCTTTGACTGTCCACGGCTCCTGAATCAGCACCAGGCTAAGTAGCCTTTTGGCGAACAACCTCGCAATGGTGGCCGATGCCCCCTTTGCATGGTGTAGGTTCGCCTGGGCTACCCCGGTACTCATTCCCGAAGGGTGCTTGCTCATGGGGGTGGGGGGAGCACTCCCTCCTCCCCAGGAGCTTCTCCTCCTACTCGACCGAGAGGCTTGCCTGGAGGGCTGAGAGATCCATTGCTCCCATGTCTCCCAGGCTCTCCCGTCGCTGAGAATCGTACTCGAGCCCCGGGGATGAACTCTCCCTCGGCGGCTCCTCTGCTGGAGTAGAGGACAAACGAGCTTGCTGCTCCTTATCATCCCCTTCACCCTCCAGCTTCTTCCAGCCTCTAATGGGGAGCTTCCCAAACCGAAATCGGATGGTTCCTCCTCCCCTCCTGACCGCCTCAAACGACTGATCGTCGATCGCGGCGGTCATCAAAAGGCCTCCATTCTCCTCTTTACACACGAGGATCTTCCAGATCTTCGTGTTTACTCCCACGTTCTGGGCATCCACCAAGGCCAAGACCTTCTTGATGCCCTTGTCCGCACTCCTTGGAAAGAAGGCAGTGATGGTGTGCATCTTCGGGAAATCCTCTCCCGAGCACGCCATCAACTCCACTCCCGTCCAAGTACTCAGGGTTGATACCCTGCTCTGCAGCCAGTCCGCCGTGTGCTGATCAAAGCAATCTAGCCACAGCATCCCTGGACGAAAATGTATGCCCTCAAATTGGAGCTTCTGCTCCCATCCAAGGGCTATTTCCTCCACAATAGCATCCTCCAGTGCTGATAACTCCTCAGCACTGAGTATCACATCCGGGAAACGTCGAGGCATCACCCCAACTCTCACCGCCTGTACTGCACCAGCATAGCTGGTGCCAGGTCGGCAAAGGCCTGGGTTGGCCCCCGAGGAAGTCCCGGGATGTGTATTACCGGGACGTGTACCAGAAGGTACCACCCTTCTTCTTTTAATATCTTTCCTTTCGGGAGGTGTTATATATCTCTCCCGCTTACCATGAGCACGCTGAGGTGGGCTACTGCTCACCCGCTGTGCTCTGTGCTTCTCGGCCTCCGCTCTTGCTTCCTGGGGGGTCATGCCCCCAGCAAGCGCGCGGAGATACCACCTAACGCCTGCACCACTGAGGCCTCTCCTCAGAGGGTCATCTATCGCCCCCGGTTGCCCTGGGGGCGGTGGCGGTAACGTCCTCTTCCTCCCGCTCCTTTTCCGACCCGGTGCCTCCTCTTTCCCTGCCGCACCAGAAGGATGAGCGGGAGCCTCCCCGCCACCGCTAGTAATAGGCCTACTGCCAGCTTCACCCCCACCAGGAGCTTGCTCCTTGGATACCTGAGGTTCCATTGTTACAATCGCGGTATCCACCCGCTTACTTACTTGAACCTGCTCAGCTTGACGAGAAGTACTCGCCTCGCTAATGCGAGGCATGCCCCGCATGCCCATTCCACTGGGAGCGCGCTCCTTTGTGGCTTGGGCCGCAGGTTGTAAAGTGGCGGTAGCTCCCCGCCTGGTTTCAAATTTAGCTTTTTTAGTTTTCTTCATGGATCATTCCCACGTACAGCTAGGGTTTCTCATCGGTCGACTGCACCAGAGCCCCGCATGACACAGCAAGGCCATTTATTACTCCCTGATGCGGCCCGGTTTCAGGAAGGCACCGTTATAATACAGCCTGTATTACCCCCTGGCTGCAAACCTACATGGGCACGGTACGCATAACACCCTGTTTTAGGGGGGGTGTGTCTCTGAAGCTGCCCCTGGGGGCACCACCTCAGATGACCAGCGGGTACACCCAAGTTCCGCCGGGGACTTTTATCGTCGTCCAGGTCTAGAGCCGCCGAGTTTGGTTTTAAACGGAGCCACCTCGAGAAGGGTGCAGTATAACTTAATGCTGCGCTCGGACGGTCTTGACGAATAGAAGGTGAAGCCTTCTATTCACCCTGGAGCTTCCCACATTAAAAAGAGAAGACTCCTTGGCCCCAAAAAAAGAGCCTAACATTGAACAATTCAATGATTTGGAATGCATTTAAAAAAAATTATTTTCAACATACTAAAAACCAATGCTTATCCATATAATATTGCTGAAAAATTGTGGGATAAAAATACATATCTTTTAAAAATATCTATACTTGAACGTTCAAAATGCTCAAGTTGTTCAAGAAGATGATGTGCACAGCAGTCAGCCTAAATTAATTGTTGCATTAAGTATGTTATTGAAGATTCGTGCTTAGCACAAGAAACCTATATTAAGATACTTAATCACCCAACTATTAATAAGAATAGATAGCAGGTGAAGGTATAGCAGCATAATGATTTATTCCGTGACTTGCTTTGAAAGTTGACATACACAATAAGAAACAATTGTTCTAACCAAAGTATTGAATTAAATTAAACAATTACGGTACAAAATGACAAACAAACGATGAAATACTAGAAAACCATAGGAATCAAAGAGAAATTAATTAAAAAATGTACGATAAAATAATGCCAAGGCAAGAAATTGTAAACAAAGTTATTAGATATTGCACTATTTCTCTTGAGGCTATGATCTGCCTCATATCACTCAAGTTTCCTCTAGCTCATGTAACATTACTGCCATGTTATTCGTTATTAATTTTTCTAAAGACGCAGCGCTACTTTCAATGCAATTATTAATCATTGGGTTTTATAACCTTCCTTTGTTGGTTCCAATCTGCAGCAACTTGTCGCATATATAAATCATAAACAAATCGCCATAAGGATATCTTCATTTATCAGCAATTTTTAACTTTGGATCTATTTCCTGCAGAAGGAAGTAAAACTGGTTGAAGGACCTCCACAGCTGCTTATACAGTTATTTGGCATAACTATTGATAATTATTATGCCATGAAATGTCCCCAATTCGGTCCTAACTCAGGTACTCTATTTTCTTAATTTCAAGTTTTAAATATATTCCGAAATTGTATTTAAACTAGAAACAATTAGAATTCATGAAATTACTTATCAAGTTAGAGACGGTTAATGATTTTAAAATATAAAAAATCATACTATGGTATTATTATTTAAAAATTTTTTAGTATTTCTTTGAAATCAATAGAAGCATACGTTAGTCGAGCTCTGGATGAATGATACTATTGGTGGAAAGAAGCCCCGCCCGCTGCACTGAGATTGGTCCCCTTCATTTCTGATCCGCCATGTTGCAAAGCATATATATACGGCCTAAATGAAGGTGATATCGTCATTTCCCAAGGTAGTTGAATACAGTGAAAATGGGTTTCTGCGTGTTGACTTTATTGCAATTGGTTTCCCTTTTTGATTCAGAAAGAAAAATTGATATAATTTCTCGCCTACCAGAGGAACTGGCACTAATGATATTTAGGTAGGAATAATTTTATTATACCTATTTTTTTGACTTTATATATTCCAGTATTAATATTAATTTACATTGTTACAGAATGTTGGACCAAGATTCCTTAGTGATGTCCAGCCAAGTGTGCCAACAATGGATGGATGTTATTCTGTCCAGCTGTAAATTAAAGACGGAATTAAAATTTGCCCTGAAACAATTCAGGGATTCAAAGGAGAATAAGACTTCGAAATTCCTAAAACAGAAAGTTTCCTTAAAGAGAAAAGGGATACGATCAGAGGAATGTGAAGCTCCTCCAAATAAAAAAAGAAACATCAGATTTTAGTGCCTTTGTAAATATTGTTAATAATATTTTGTAAATATAATAATGTAAAGCTATGGTACGTATGACAAATGCAATAAATGTACTTTTTTAATATACTTGAGTTTCTATTTACAATTCCTTCATGAAAGCATCTTTATAGAAAAGTACAAATTATTTTATTTTGATCAATCAATAAATCTGTGGAATTTTATTTCGTTCCGATCACACCCCTACCTGACATTTTCCATCCACTCTGTCTGTTTATTGTTAATAAGAATGTCTTATTCAAAAAAAGATACTTTTCTCCATTCCTAGAAAAAGCAGTTGTCATGATTGGAAAGGAATTCATACGATCAGTCTTAATATTATCCATTCCAATGCAGTAAATTTCCTTTATAAAATAATGTAACATGAGATCTCCTGATATCCGATTTCTTACTGATTCCTGTAAGTAAGTGGTGTATATACAAGTATTGAAAATATAAATAAGTTCTACATTGTAATAGGTAACCTGAACAAATACTAACGATTGAATATTTTTATAAAATTAAATATTTTAATAAAATCACTTCAAAGGAGTTTATAATCTTATTGCAGTCATTGGGTTCATTCATTGCGTACGTTCTCATTTATTTTTAGTTTTATGTTTAACTTAGAGAACAAATCTGTTTGATGCTTTGCTTCAATTTTGTTAATAAAAGTGAAGAGAATGCCTTTTCCAATAACATTAATAGTAATCGTAACCATATACAGTTTACTAAAGATGAGGAAATTAATAAATAAATCAATTATTTAGACATTAGTTTAACATGAATAAGTCACAAGATATTTACAAATTGCTATATGAAGCAACGGCGTCACAT